>BMAO01027641.1:0-30335 GCA_019973975.1 Trichonephila clavata | reverse complement strand
AGAGGGAGCTGTTGGTTTTTTGCCAGATTTACAAAACATTGTAAATGTATCCTTCAATGACTCGCCATTTAGCCGTTGGCTTAGGTATGTCCATTCCTGCATTCTGTAAAATAAATAATTACATGTTTAATAGAAACACAAACTAATTCTTAAAAAACTATGTATATCTACTTAGTCAAAAAAAAATTCCTTTTGCTTTAGATGGGTAATACCTATTCTGCGTCTTGGTTTAGGTAATACCTCGTTTGTGCCTTGAATTAAAAGTTTATTATTGAAACTATTCAGGAGCAGTGGTATTGACATTTAAAAAAAAACAAATTATATAACTATTCATTTAAATTTTCCATAATTTTTGCCCAAAACGTTTGAACGTATAATACTGAAAAAATACCTTCCTCATGTAGTAAAATTTAGTATTTTATAATGCATATTAATACAAAACAGGTTTCGAAGAAAGTGTACCTGAATCATAGTTACATAAAATTTGCTAACAGTTTTTAAATACTATTTATCGAATTCTGATAAATAATGCAACAAAACACCCTCTATTTCTTAAAAGTAAGGTAAAAAAAAGCAAAATTTGAAAGCATTTTAAGATTCCAGTTACCTAAAGCAGCTGGATGGATTTAAAAGTAAATGAGTACTTTCATCAAATTATTATGGTGAAAGCAAAATTGATTTAAATTCCAAAGATGACATCTATTGAAATATAACTTGATTCCTTTTTTTGATATTACATTCATAAACTTATTTCTCAAATGATAAATTGATTATGTTTGGAAGGGGGGGAAAAAAACCTTACAGTAGTCGCATATGATGTGTAACATCTGACATGTTATCGTGGTAAATACACAATAGTGACAATAATCCTAAAAAAATTAATCGGGTATGATTGGAAATAACTTTCTATCGAATAATTATATTGTTACATAGATCGGGGTTCAAGGATTTTATGCAAAATTGGTTGTAAACAACAAGTCAGTTCTTTAACAGTGATGATAATTTATTGTCAAAAACCAATCCTTGAAACCCAAGATTCAACAGCAAAATTCACAGAATAAATATCATAAGGATTTCACACCTTTAACAGCACTTAGACACAATTATTAGTATCTAAAAATAAACGTACATATAAGCTTATTCACAAGCACAGCCAAACTAATCACGATCAACGCAAGTTAACTAATCGCTAGTCAAAACCAGACTGGCTGTTCCGGCGAGTGAGTGAGTGAGTGAATGTAGGGTTTTATGGCGCAAGAGCCGATTTCGGCTAAGCTGCGCCAATCAATCGTTAAAATATTAAAAATCATTAAAAATACTAACAGATAAAAGTTCACATAAATAAGCAGCAAACAGATTTTCGTGGGGGATGCCCCACCAAGTCAAATAGGGTTAAAATTATTCAGAGGAGAAAAAAATATTTTTATATATAGGTAAAAGTTTTAATATAAACAAGATTTTGGGAGGGATTAACCCCACCAAGTCCAATAAGTATGATTCATATAATTTCAATTTCTGTGTTTCGTCGGGGTTAATAATTTCCTTTCAGTTTTTTTCTTCACGCTTTCTTGGAGTAATAACGTGCAAAAATCCCTGCTGTCTCCAGGTCTCATTTTTCCAGTACTCTTCCGACAAGAATTTTATTGTTTCCTTTTTCGGTGTTTCCACCCCTTCTTCTACGTCATACATAATCATGTCCTCATCTGAGGTGTCTTGAATAGGTGAGCTTTTTTTCGGTTTATGGGGTGCCATTTTAATCTCTATTTTTGGTTTTCCAGTGTTAGATATGTTTTTGGTAGGACGCCTTTTTTTACGACGTTTTGAAGCCTGAGATACAGAAGTTGTATCTGTTGATGCTAAGCTATTGGATTCGGAAGTAGTAGCTATGGTACTAGATGTTGTACAGAGAGAGAGAGGGTGGAGTTTCAACAACAACAGAAGAGGGATGAATAGTTGATTTCGAAGAGGATTCAATAGGTGAAAACATATTATCGGTGGTGGAAAGTACGTTATTAGATAGAGGAATAGGTGGCTGAGATTCTGACACTGCAGTGGCTATTGAAGAGATTGAGGGCAAGAGGTGTGCTTGGGTTGAAGATGATGTGGAAACAGCAGGAGTGGATGTTGGTATAGCTGGTTTTGGGAGGGATGAAATTGGTTTAAGTAAATTTAAAGGTGGGCATTTTATTTTTGTTATATTTTCATCGGTTTCTGTAGAATTATTTATAGTAGAGGGTTTGGCAACTTGAGCATAAGTTTGAGGTAATTGTGTAACTATTAATTTACGTGCTTCTGGATATGAAATATTTTTATTTGTTTTTATTTCCTGGATCTGTTTTTCTATTTTCCACTTTGGGCATAGTTTTGAATCGGATGTATGAGATTGGGAACAATTAAAACATTTTGGCTCTAGACTACAATCCGTTGAAGAATGTCCAACGGATGCACATCTAGAGCACGTTAATTGACCGCGACAAGCTATTTGTGAGTGGCCGAACCACTGACACTTAAAACAGCGCAGAGGATTCGGTATGTATGGACGGATTTTACAATTTATATAACCTGCTTTTATATTAGTTGGGAGTTTCAGGATATTAAAGGTCAGAATTAAATGTTTAGTCGGAATTACTGTTGATTCTTTTTTTATTGTAATTCTCCTGACCTGAATAACACCCTGATATGAAAATCCTTCAAGGATTTCTGCATCAGGGACGGTCAACCAGTCAGGTTCTGAAATGACACCTCTACATGAGTTTAGAGATTTATGAGGAGTTATAGTTACAGGTGAGTTAAGAAAGGTTTTCGCGAGAAGAAACGACTTTGATTGCAATGCAGATATGGTTTCGATAAGTAGATCACCGGACTTTAAACGTTTTATAGATTTCGGTTCACCACCAATACCTAATAACGCTTTATGTGTTGCAAAAGGCGATTTATTCATCATCTCATTATGTGGTAAGGAAATCAGTAAAAATCTGGAATTTTTTGACATTTCATCAACGTTGAGAGTGGGTAAAACAAGGCCTTTACCGGGCATGAAATTTCAGGATCCATGAAAGAGAGATGTATTCATCCTGGTGTGGCTCCACCCACCACAGAGTCCAACAAGGGAGGCAGTGTGCCGGTCATCTGGCAAAAACCAGGCACGGCGCTTACCTGGAGTACACCCAGAATATAGTGCTACAGCATCAGGGCGAGGATCCAACGGGTAAACCTGCCACCCCTTATCTGCAGCACTAACCCTACAGCAATGTCTCCGAAAAGACTTATCACCAGCCGATTGACAGGAGCAGGCTCACTCCTGCCACCCGTCTACAGCGAAGCGTGGGCCAAAGGGTATCCCCAGGACACCATTTTCCTCCTTACGGGACGCCGCACACGGCAAACATGCGGGTTGACAAACAACGGTGTTAGTAAAACAATACAAATATCGAAAATAAAATCAATAATAAAGGAACCAAATTAATGTATCACAAATTAAAAACAAAACTGTGTTAATAACAAATATGTATAAAGAATAGAATTTAATCACAAAAAGAAATTTTCGATTTTATAATGATGTATATTTAAACAATTTTAATCTGTTGTCTAGACGGGAAAGGAGAGAAGAATGAAAGTAATGACGAGAAGGAGGGTCGAAAATAGAGAAGGATCACTAGGGTATCCCGGGATCGTGAATCCCGTGTTTACCAAAGACAGTAAACCCCTTGGGAAAAGGAAAAGATCACTAGGGTACCTCGGGATTGTGACACCCGTGCTCACCTAAAGAAGGTGAGCCCCCTGAGGGGGGCTGTTCCGGTGAATATCGCTCTATTTATTGCCGGGCTGAAACTTCGAGAAAGTTACGCTCGCGTCATAGATCGTGAAATTAGTGGATTTCTCCACTAATTTCTAGAAAAATATAGAGGGTCCCGAACTCACCAACATGGTTGTCAAAAATGATGCCAACTTGGCTCTATCGTCAATATTTTTCCAAGTTCCCATTGAATCGCCATTATAATGTAAGGGACGGCGTTGATTGTGAATATTACAATTTTAACATGAAATAAATATAGCTAAGAATAATATCAATGCATTACACATTATTTACGCTATTTTACACAAAATTTGTAATAATATCTTTAAAGAAAATTTTATTTAATTAACACAAGGAGTAACGCAAATATTTATTCTTGTTCAATTTGGGGAAGAGCAGTGACAATAGATTTATGAAAACTAAAATATGACACATATACTTGTGATTTCAAAGTATTTAAAAACCGTTGATAAATAGCGCCAATAACAGTACCACTGTTAGTTGTCGAAACATTTCGATTTGTGTTCATTTCGAGGTTGAGTTCATCTTTCAGAAAAGCTATGAGCAGCTCAGCTTCTGGCAAACTGGTTAACGTTAAAGTCACCACTCAAAATCATGGGAAGCCAGTGATAGTTTTTTTTAAAAGAGCAGAAACACCTTTGGTATACGGTAAAAGTACAAAATGCAGCAAATCTTCCATTTTTTTTAACTGTTTGATTCGGAGAAATGTATGCGACCACCAAAATGACTGTCCATTTTCAAATAAGCATTCTGCCGCACATATGCCTCCAATATATTGACTAACGATACCCAGTCCACTTGTTTGACGATCAATAATGTCCATATGAGGAGTCACAACATATGATTTGTTCTGTTTGCGATAGATCGCAACACCAGCTGCTCTGTTGCTTGGTTGTTAAAATTGTACGCAGCAATCAAAGTTAGGTATTGAAACACGTTCATCATTATTTAACCACGCCTCTGCCAACAAGAGTAACGTACAATTCTGTGAAATAATGTCATCGAAATCTGTTCTGTGAGCCCTGAGACTTTGACAATTGAGCGCAAGTATCGCAAGTTTATCCTGGGTGACTTGCTGGTAGGTGCGAAATGGATTTAGAGTCAAGTAAACGAAACCGAGTATTTGAATTCCAATATTCTGAAATGCTAAATTTAACATTATAAAACAAAAAGCTGGCAGGCTTGATTGCTACCAGAGTTGGACCCCGATGCAAAGGTAGCGAAAAGACACCATCAAGTGCATGTTTTAAAATTAAAAAAATATTAGAGAAAATCAAAAATAAACGTTTACTTAAGCAGTTAGTTTTTTTTTTAACCGAGAAATCTTTTTTTAATCACAATTCAAAATATCATATTGACAGCGACAGGAATTAATCTCAAAATATGAAAATGATATGCACTAAAATATTAATTCAAATAATTCCATATAACTTACTCGTACTATTTTTAAGAATGATGTTTGACAGACGCTTAACAGTAAATATAGTTATTAATATATAGTTTACACATATAAACATAACTTCAGATTTCATACACAACAAGCCCTGACACTTTGACAATTGAGCGTAAGAATCGCAAGTTTATTCTGGATGAAGTCTAAGAAATGCTGGTATGTGTGGAAGGCTGGTGGCTTAATTGCTACTAGAGTTGGACCCCGATATGAGGGTAGCAAAGAGGCACCATCAAGCACATGTTTAAAATCAAGAAATCTTTTTTTCAAATTAAAAATATTATATTCACAGCAACAGGAATTAACTTCCATGTATGAAAATGATACGTGCTGAAATATTTATTCAAATAATTCCCTATTACTTACTCGTATTTCTTTAAGAGTGATGAGCTTTGTTATATGCTTAACAGGAAATATAATTATTATAATATATTTTACATATTTTTTTAATATATCCTCAGATTTCTCTCACAACGAGCCTTTCACATTTGAGCGCAAGAATCACAAGTTTATTCTGGGCGAAGTGAAATAAGACTTGCTGGTATGACCGGAAGGCTGGTGGCTTCATTGCTACTAGAGTTGGACCCCGAGACAAGGGTACCAAAGAGACACCACCTAGAGCGCTGATTAGTCAAATCTGTTAGAAATTAAATTATTTCTCATGTCCACTATCTATTCAATTAAATACGCGAGTTGCGTAATGTTTCTTTATTTGCATATTCATCGCAACAGGCTGATGAATATGCAAATTCATTTACACTGCCGATGACGTCATCGTGTGACCTATTTGTGAATGACGTCACCGCATTGCTGATTGGTCGCCGCACACATTGTACTTGTATATATTCCGATTCGTTGTGTGTCTGTTGGGAAAATTCCTGTTTTGTACCATGCCCTGTCGATAGTTGTAAATAAAAGTATTTAAAAAACAACGAGGTCTTATGAATGCTGAAACTGCTCTCTGCTAGATTCATTTACAATAAAGAATAACAAAATCAAACAGCGCGGTTCCCAGACTTCCTGTAACGCATTACTGTTAGCACTACTTACCCTAAATATTCTTATCTTCGGCCATAATATATTTTCTTTCTCCAATATACATATCCGGAACATTGAAAATAGCGATCCAAGAAGGAAGCTAAGTACAATCGCAAAACTTTGCAAATAAGTACAGCGTAATGTGATATGCAAATGATCCAAGTTTTGTGCCAATACGCATGCTCATACATGCTGAGGTGGCCCTACAATCAGGAAGAGGGTGCTATATAAGCCAGCACAAGTTCGAAGATTCATAAACGTGACGATTATCCGCCGATTGTAGGAAAACTTTGGTAAGCGAAACATGCCAGGTAAATAATGAGGTAAAATGCTAGAAGACATTTCTCACAGTTAAGCGAGTTTGAGAGAGGCCTGATCATTGGGATGAAAACTGCAGGCTGGTCGACGCGCCGTATTGCTGGCCAGGTGGATCGTTCGGAGTGTGCCGTTAGAAATTGTTGGGAGCAGTGGACATGAGAAGGTACCCATGCGCGGAAAACCGGGTCTGGAGCGACCAGGAAGACCACGAGGAGAGAGGATCATGCGGCAAGCACTTGTGGACCCCACAGTGACTTGTTCAACGATACGAGCAGACGTAGGCGTAGCAATTGTTCCACAAACAATTTCCAGACACCTTGCAGAAGCAAATCTTAAATCCAAGCGCCCTTTCCATGCACTCCCTTTAACACCGGAACATTGGCAAATGCGTCTACAGTGGTGCCAAGCCAGATCAATGTGGAATGTCACAGATTGGCAAAAGGTTGTGTTTAGTCATGAATCCCGGTTTGTTTTGGGGACAGATGATAACCGTGTACGGGTGAGGAGGCACCCTGGAGAGAGTACAATTCCCCCACACTGTTCTACGTCACAATGCATGCACAGCTGGTGTAATGGTCTGGGGGCCCATAGCCTATGATAGCCGGTCCACTTTAATTGTGATGCGTGGAACCTTAACGGGCCAACGTTACGTTGATGATATTCTTCGACCCCGTGTAGGACCTTTCCTAAATGGTCTCCCAGGGGCAATTTTCCAGCAAGATAATGCTCATTCGCATACAGCAAGAGTTGCTCAAGACTTCCTAAATCATTTTCAGATTCTTCCATGGCCGGCCCGCTCCCCCAATTTGTCCCCTGTAGAGCACGTGTGGGATCAGCTAAAATGGCAGATGCCATCGTGTCACTCTGTACATGATTTAGAGTTGACTGTTCAAGATTTGTGGGCCCATCTGCCTCAGGACAACATAAGGTGTCTAATCAACTCAATGCCGGACCATGTGGCGGCATGTATTGCAGCTGGAGGTGGTCCAACGCGCTATTGAATTTGCCCAGTATTTGTGTCGTTGCACACCCTGTATTCGTTTAATTGTCTTGTTTTTGAGATCAAGTGAATCTCTCATCTGTGTCATTATGTGTATTAAATTTCATTTCAATCTGATGCTTTCTTCTTGGGTCGCTATTTTCAATGTTCCTGAGTATATTTGTCTTAATTTACTTTAGCATTTTTTAATAATTTTAACATTAAAAGGATATTTCATTTTGCCGCCGATAAGCGGTGTTTAAAAAACGTTTTCAGTTATGCAAAGTATTTTTATTCAAATATCGGGAGGAATGACGTCATACGTTGATGATGTCATTCTTACGTTAGTTGAACAGGTGTGTGTTTAGAAAAATTCGAATAACACTTTCTCTCTTTTTTTTGACGGTGACGGGAATAGCATCAGAGCTGCTTCGTAAAACTTGAATTGTATCAGAAAGGGAATGGGTAAATAATTATTTTATTATGTCTTTCTTTTAACAATTAAAGAGCTACCATAATTTCTTTTTTTTTGTAAATAACTTTTTCTTTTTTTAATATTACTATTTGATTTAATTATTTTTATCGTTTAGCTGAAATAAAAAGAGTTTATTTCTTAATGACGTTTGTTCCGTTTTTGACCACTTATTGTGCACTGTGAATGATATGTTTTTCTTTTTAGCCATCTCTTATTTCAGCAAACGCTGCCCTGCCATAAATACTCTACTAAATGCTTTTACCTACTATTGAGTTTTAATAACTCGTTGGCGTTTTATGGGCATTTAATTTAGTATACGCCAACAATTACCATTCCTTTTCACGAAATCACTAAAACAAATATCCAGCAACTGAGAGTAAAGATGTTACACATAAAAAATATACGTTATCACCATAAACCAGAAAAAGCTATAACATTCATTACTTTATATTTTGGTATACCAACAGTTCATTACCTCAAGTATTTTTATCCAATTTATTTGTTGCGATTGTTTTAATAAATTTTATATTAATGAATTTGAATAATAAAATATACTTACTGAAGAATCTGATGAGCAATCATATTCAGTAATTTTATTTTCGGTGCTCTACGGAGTCACAGGGGGAATCAATGAAGCAGAAGACATACTGGGGTATTGAGATTCTCTTTCAAAGAAAAATATTATACATATTTTAAATATAGCTATTAGTACAAGTAGTGAAATGCTTTTTTAATTAATCTCTACTGGACAAATTAAAAAACTACAGCAACTTTCTTTAATATTTTTTGATCTTGCATAATACACTGCTGGCCAATGTAAATGAAACACTCTGAAGGGAGCACGCAAATAACATGAAATTTACAACATGCATTAGTGGAGGTGAGATATGCAAATGATTAGAATTTCAGCGCAGACACACAACATGCACGCCTGTGGCGCCACCTCAAAGCGCTATTTATGGCTTGGAGATTTCGATGATTTCAAGTTCGGCAATTGTGTTTTTCTTGTGGTTTTTTCAAAAAACAATCAGTTATGTCTCATAGAAAACAGCGATCAGCTTTTGATCAAGTATTCAAGTTCAACAGAGGAAGGATAGTGCCCTACCAAGATTGTGGATTATCTTTCAGGGAAATCGGTAGTCGTGTTGGACGAAATCAAACAACTGTAATGCGGATATGTGACCGTTGGATGCAGGAGGGTATGATGGATCGACATGGTCAATCGCATCCACCTCATGTGAAGACAGGCAAATTGTGCTCATGACAGTGGCGGATCGCCCAGTCACATCACAAACCATAGCACAGCACATTGAGTCTGTAACGCATCATTCAGTATTCAGTGTCTGTGCGTACCATTCGACGCTGTTTACAGCAGAGTGGTCTGTCCGCAAGAAGACCATTGGTCTCCCTTGATGGAAAACCACAGACGTCTTCACTGTTAAACAAAAAAAAGGTAAGATTGTCTCATCCCCTTAGCTGAATGGTCCGTAAGCGATCATGTGCAACCGTGACGTTTAACCATGTGATCGGAAGTTGTCAAGGAGGCGGTGGCTTCCGGTCTAATTGGTATTTAAACAAGATGTTTTTGCATACAATGCTGGCTTTTCGATCTAATTTGTCCGATGACCATTTCCTCCGTTTAATTACGTAAATGTCGATGCCCCTTCCTACTTTTGCTAGCAAACATGCATTACGCTCAAGAGTCTATTTTTAATCAAATGTATTTCTGACCTCTTTAGACTGTTATGAAATGGATTGAATTATTTATAGGTTAATAAACGATTTCTGATGGCATATATATATATAGTCATTTGACAGGTTGTTAATTCGTTCACTGTGTAACTCTGCTGCCACGTAGTTGTGGCAAAACAAGTGGTTATGGGCGGTATATGCCATAGCCTGAAGATAGTTTTTGATGCAGTCGGAGATTATCGACTTTTGCCGAGATGGAGGGGCTGAAGATTTCGCCACAAGTGCTCTCTTGATTTTTCTGCTAAGAATTTTTAGTTGTGGTGTCACTTATAAAACGGATGTTTCTAATTATCAAATAAAACCACTGGACTCGAACAATTACGCCAAGTGGTCAAGGGATATTTGCTTTTTATTTCATGAAAAAAATTGTTTTGAAATCGTGAATGGTAAAGAAAGTGCTCTCAAAGACAAAGAAGAAAATAAGAGTGATTTATGCAATTTTAATGCGCGGCAATGACTGGTGTTGTCAATTCTGTATTTAAATATTAGCACCGAGTATTGCAGTATTATTGAAAACGTAACTGATCCCGCAGAAGCTTGGAAATTGTTGAGGGACGACTTCCGACCCGATAACAGATCTCCTCATATGCAACTATTTAGTGAATTCTTCCAGTATAGAATACAAGAAAAATTAAAAAGTTAACATTTTTTCTACAAGAATTAAAAGGATATCCGACCAATTGGAAATGATAGGCAAGCCGATGGATGATACATACCAGTGTTACCAATTGTTAAGAAGCCTGCCATAAAAATTTGATTCTATTGTGCAAAACATTCTTCGGTGGAATGATGATACATTTGTGGTTGTGAACGGCGATGATGATGAAATAGTAAATAATATCACAGTCTCCTTGCCACAAAATTCAGATTCAGAAACTGATGATGAAGATTTAAATAAAATCGACAGTTCCATAGTTCCTGTAAAAACTACATGGAAACTTGTAGTGGTTCCGCAATCTGATGGTTCCAGAAATGACGTATATTACTATGAAGTAGGAAAATCTCAAAGGTTAAAGTCCTGCAATGAAATTAAGAAATATTGCAAGGATAGGAATCTAGAGTTTGATTAAAGTATTTTTAATTTCAAGGGGATGGATACTTTCGAAGGAATAGTTAACCCACAACCCAGTGTATCAGGTGTCCAGAGAGTACGAGTTAAAAATACATGACTAGATATTTTAATTCCTAGAATTTTTAAGCAGATGGAAAATCCCCTCAACAGGAATCGTGGAGAAGGGGAAGAATTTGAAATGGATGAAGAATTTGAAAATCTTAAATTAAGAAATGTATGGAAATTCACGAATTTACCTCCTGATAAGCAATTATTAGGTTGTAGGTGGGTCTATAATTTGAAAAAGGATGAAAATGGAAAAATAATACGATATAAAGCTAGTTTAGTAGCTCAAGGTTATTCACAGGTTAAAGGTGAAAGCGACGATGAGACTTTTTCTCCTGTTGTTAATTTTTCTGTGATAAGATTGTTCTTTTCTCTGTTGGTAGTGTGGCTGAAGTGGAAACACATCCAGTGTAATGTCACTGGAGCCTATCTCTATGCACCATTAAATAAGGAAGTGTATATGAAGCAACCACAGGAATATGTAAAAAAGGGAAAAGAGAATCTAATTTGCAAATTAGAACGAGCTTTATACAGACTTCATCAGAGCGGTAGAGCTCTGTATTTTGAATTAAATAATGTTTTGAATGAAATCGGTTTACAAAAATTAAACTGGTGTAATTGCACTTACTTTCATGGAAATTCTATTGTTCTCCTTGTACCGTAATTTCGCACGTATAGTCTGCACCTATCTCTATGCACCATTAGATGAGGAAGTGTATATGAAGAAACCACAGGGATATGTAAAAAAGGGAAAAGAGAATCTAGTTTGCAAATTAGAACGAGCTTTATATGGACTTCATCAGAGCGGTAGAGCTTGATATTTTTAATTAAATAATGTTTTGAATGAAATTGGTTTATAAAAATTAAACTGGTGTACTTGCCCTTACTTTTACGGAAATTCTATTGTTCTCCTTGTATATGTCGATGATATCGTTATTTTTGGACAGAAAGAAAGGGATATTGAAGATATTTTAATTAAATTGAGGGGAATGTTTAATTTGAAAATCATGGGTAAGACTGAAAGGCTGTTAGGAGTTGAATTCGAGGAAAAGGATGACTGCATGCTAATCCATCAAATGCCATATATTGATGAGATATGCAAGAAATACGAACATTTGAATATCCCAATTCCCTCATTACCAATAGCTAAGGGAATTCAATATAGTAAACACCAATGTCCCAAATCTAGTGATGAGAAAATGGAAATGAAGGTAATCCCATATCGAAATGTTCTTGGTTGCTTGTAGTTTATTGCAGGTCGAACGAGACCCGACATATCTTATGCAGTTAACATTTTTTCACAGTTTCAAAATGATCCAGGTCTTGAACATTAGCATGGTTTGTTGAAACTATTTGGGTATGTTAACAAAACTAGACATAAATTAAGGTTAGAATGTAGATGTATTGATATAGTGGGTTTTTCTGATGCAGACTTTGCAGCAAATAGAGACGACAGAGTTTCAATGGGTAGACAGTTTATTTGTTTAGGAAACGCTCCCATTACATGATGAACATTTAAAGAGAAATAAGTAAGTTTATCGACTATGGAGGCTGAATTTATGAGCATGGTGGAATAAATAATGAATGGTGTAAGTAGGGACCTGATTAAACATATGAATGAACCAGTTTTATTAGCTGATAATCAAGCAGTTATAGATATCCTCAAATCGCAAATTACTGCACAAAATATATAGAAGTGAGGTATCATTATGTAAGAGATTTATTCTATAGGGGTTTATTTGGGGTGAAATAAAGGTTAAAAGTAAAGGAAATTTGACAGATATATTTACAAAGCCTTTAACACAGAATGAGTTGAAAATGTTTTTGTATATTAACATGTTTTTAAAATGTGTTGAACTTATATGAACTTTTGAGAAATTAGTTTTTAGAGTTTTCTTGAACAATTGTTCATGATTCAAGTGTTTTTCAATCTTGCTTGTAACTATTGATGTTGCTTGTTTTTAAGCCACCATCTAAAAATCAATTTTTTGAAATTAATCTTCTTGAATAATCATTAGTGTATATAGTTAAATCATGATAATGTTTTTTATTGTAAAGAAAGTATTTAGTGTAAATGAAGGTGTGAAGACATAGCGCCATGCATGCATGTATGAATGAATGCAAATAAGGAAGAGTGAATGAACGAATAAAATGTATTGATTAATTTATAACAATTCTCATGTGTAAATATTGCATTATTCATATTGTAGGGAATAAGCGTATAGCCTGGTATTTACGTTATGTGATCCAGATCACGACTGTTACCTATCGATCACTCAATTCTATTATCTGTTTATATATTTAGAAATGGACTTTTTTGAATATATAATATGAATACATACTGTTAAATGGTGGTATAACAGTTTAAATAATCCTGTGTTGCCTTTTGTAACTAAAGTTATTTTTGAACTTTTTCGAGCATGAAGGCTGAAATCGGTCATGTTTTTTTACTACATGTAGGTTTCAAAAAGATGCATAAATTAGTTTTTATATTTATGTAGAATCTATTTCAAATTGTTATAGCATCTATTTATGTAATATTGAAGGCATTTGGTTTTAAATCTAATGTAAAAAGTATTTTATTTTGGCATGTATAGATTTAAATATTAAAATTTATGAAATTGTAAACTCTGAGCAGGGACTGCATGTTTTCAGGTGACGAGAGGAGGGGCATGTGTAAACCAAAAAAGGTAAGATTGTCTCATACCCTTAGCGATCACGTGTCCGTGACATCTAGTCACGTGATCGGATGTTGTCAAGGAGGTGGTAGCTTCCGGTCTGATTAGTATTTAAACAAGATGTTTTTGCATTCAATGCTGGCTTTTTTATCTAATTTGCCCGATGACCATTTCCTCTCCGTTTAATTATGTAAACGCTGATGCCACTTCCTACTTTTGCTAGCAAACATGTGTTACGCTCAAGAGTCTTATATTTAATCAAATGTATTTTTGACCTTTTTAGACTGTTATGAAATGGATTGAATTATTTATAGGTTAATAAACAATTTCTGATGGCATATATATATTCATTCTTCAGGTTATTAATTTGTTCACTGTGTAACTCTGCTGCCATGTAATTGTGGCAAACAGATTGGACAGCAGAGTGGTCTGTCCGCAAGACGTCCATTGCTTGGTCTACTTTTGACGCAGAACCACAGACGTTTCCACTGCCAATGGTGCGATGAAAGAAGGATGTGGGCAGCAGAATGGAATGAAGTTGTCTTTACTGACGAGTCACACATCTGTCTGCAACACCACGATGGTCGGATTCGAGTCTGGAGACACTGTGGAGAGAGGATGCTGAACAGCTGTGTTAAGCATCGCCACACTGGTCCTGCACCGGGTATTATGGTAAGGGGCGGTATTGGATATCACTCTCTCGCACTCCTTTGGTATGCATTGCCGGTTCCTTAAACAAACAGCGCTACATCTCCGAGGTGTTGGAGCCAGTTGTCATTCTTTACCTTCAGGGCTTAGCCACAGCCATATTTTAACAGGATAATGCGCGATTATACGTGGCACGCATTGTCCAAAGGTTCTTCATCAATCACCAGATTGAATTGCTTCCCTGGACCGTTTGCTCTCCGGATCTTTCGCCGATAGAAAACATGTGGCCCATGGTTGCTCAACAATTGACCCAGATTACACAATCAGCTGCCACATCTGATCAACTTTGGCAACATGTGGAAGCTGCTTGGTCTGCTGCACCCAAAGAACACATCCAGTCTCTTTGAATCAATGCCGAGGCGTGTGGCAGCAGTGATCTCCAACAATGTCGGCTTCTCTGGCTACTGATTCTGGCAGGAACCCCACTTAACAGAAGTCTATAAATTTAATCATTTGATACTTGGTCAACATGTTATCTACAAAATAAATTTTGTTATGCTATCTCTTGTCTTTATTAGTGTTGCATGTACGGTGGCCAGCAGTATACTATTTACTGGGTAGTTTAGAGGAAACTAATAAAAAATTTCAAAAGAGTATTTTACATTTTAAGCACAAATGCTTCCAGTAAATCATTTAAACCAGAATAAAGTGACTTAAGTACGACAGTCTCCCTGGGGAGTCAGCCTTAACGAATAGCTTTAATTTTTTAATGACTATGATTTAATTAAAATATGTAGTAACTCGAGAAATTTACTCACTTGAAATTTCGATTTCCGTACTATTGCTGTCAATGGGCGTAGACAGTAGCAGCATCAGAATCAGCTCCTCCAAAAACCTCATCTCAAAGTTGATCAATTCTGCTTCTTTAGGTACTTCACCACCCCGTTTTTCTCCACTCTAGTCGTAAAATGCTACTTTATTATTCATTTTTTTTAAAATTCAAGTAACACTGACGGATTTGTTGTGGTACTTGTGGAAACACCACTCAGTCAATGTTATTAAACTGCCCCGCTATTTCAATATATGTTTTGCTTTTTCTCATGCTACCGACTGCATTCGTTTCTTTGCATTCAATAACGTGCAAGTGCGGATTCATCAAAGCCAACACCAACTCTTTTTCAAACTGAGTAAAGTATACTTTACTGGCATTCATATTGAAATGTAATAGTTGTACACGAAGAAAGCTGGTATGAGGCAAATATACAAGTTAAAGCTCCAGTAAAAGTCATGGGGTTTACTTTGACCAATGAGAATTGGCCAGTAACCCCAGGTTAGGAAACCCGCAGTCAAGTAACCAGAGGTAGAAAAAGAGTGGTGAATTGAAGTTCTAACCTGGGGTTAGTTTCAACTAGACTGCCAGTTACTTAGCCCCAGGTTTCAGCGCTGGGTCAGGTTAGCGGTGAATACGAGCCTAAAAGATCATAATTTGAAACAGTGTAAAAGGATGTGAGTCACAAGTCTTAATTATAAACTACCTAATTCATTACAACAGTACTAAGTACAATAAAAAAACACTAAACCCACATGTTTCAAAAATTTAGTATACCTTTTACAAATGCTTTTCTCAGAAAAATTTCAAACTTTGAAAGTAATGAATGGAGTCCCAGTCTCCTTTACAGAAATTGATGTGATTTCCTATTAGATGATAACCTTCCTCTAAAACCAAGGTCAGTAGAATTTTGACAGAAAAGTGCCAAATTTTCACTGAAACAAGAAAACTGCGGTATCCCAGAATCATTTATAAGCATAAGTCTTAACAGTACTGTGGGGGGGGGGGGCACTCCCTCTAATCTGATAGCAAATGTCGCTCAAGAATGCTATGCCCAGATTTATACTTTTATACATTACTTAAGTACAGTTTTACATATAATAACATTTTTATACCTTCAAAAACTTAAGACCCATTGAAAATATTTTTATTTTTGCAGCTCAATACTGGAAACATCCATGTCAAATTATCAAAATTTCCTCTTTTACTAATGGTGTTAAAAGTAAATATATGAACTCCTTCAATTTTAAGGAAAATTTTGCTTATAAAATTATCACATTTCCCTCGGTAAACAATATCAAGAAAACTTTGCACCCAAATATTTCCGAAAGAAATGGTTATAGTAATGAACTTTGTTAACAAACTAAAACAGCACCAAAGAAGAATTACTTTATCATCAGTAGTTACGGTTAAAAATTGACATAATTTCACATCTTTATGATTTCAATGTAATGTTATATGGAAAAATAAATGTTGCAAATACCCTATTGGAAGAGGTACAGAGCTTTGAAAATATACTACAAATACTGGTGAATTTTAAAGTAGTGATCAAAAATTATATAGACGAAAAAGAACTACCTCATCATTACTCTGACCGATGCTGTTTTAAAGGGGTTTTCCTTTTGGTGGGAGGATTAACCAGCAGCCCTATAAAGGTTAGTCTATCGACAGAAAATACTTTATAAAATATTAAAATTTAAACTTTATTTAAAATACTTTTGGTGTATTCACTAGAACAGCTAAAGCAGAACAAAATGTAGCAGCATATATTACAGGTGAAAAAGTTCATGGTGAACTGATCGTTAGCTCTTCATAGCTAGAGATGTAGTGTCATATCTGATGGAGATAATGGTAAAATATTTGAACTCCAAAGAAAAAGGATTTTCAATTTCCAAATAAGATCATCATTTAAAAACTTTTACATAAAACAGAAAACAAACAATTTTTATGTCGTTCGCCTTTTTCTTTTAAAGTTTTATTATAAGCTATAGTCTCTTTCACGTTAACTAAGCTACATTAGAAAATGCACCAATCTGCTTGAAAAATAGGTCTATCTTGTTTTTTAGTTGAACATAATGCAAGTCCCTAGAAATTGGTAAAAAATTAGATACATTATAAAACTTTAGGGTGATAGATAATAAGTTAATCACATGTAAAATGTATGTAATTATTTTTAATCTAAGTAAATTAATGCAATTGAAGCAGTGGTGTGATGAAATTCCAGTTCCACTAGAAACCAGTTTTCAGAGCAGCAGTTCTACTACACCTCCAAACAAATTACATGGAATTGGCTTGAAGTGTTTTTTCTATTGTTTTAACATACACAATTTTGATGTCATATGCTATTTTCTTCATTTTGGTTTCACATTCTAAAGATGACTGAAAAGGGAATATTACCAAATACACCATATACAACAGGGATACTCAACCTTTTTCTTGGCTGGGCTACATATATATGGCAACTACTTCACACAGGACACAACAAGAGGATTATTGGGGGAGGGGGAAAATTATATACGGTCACAAACATTTAAAATGTGGAAAAATTCCTAATTTTCAATTTTATTTTAAAACAAAATTTATCTCCATCAAACACAACTTACGAAAAATAGATTTTCTGCATTTTCTACACAGTTATGAGGTAGATTCAATTCCCTTTCATAAATGATCCCAAGCCTTTAATTTACATTCTACTCTCATAAGAACAAAGCTGCCATGTACCTTGATAATCAAATTTTTTTCTTTTTACAAAGAATCACTTATTTTTATTTCAGCTATTAATTTATTATGTGCAGGATGGTAGCAAAGAGTTTTTAGTGAAATTCCAGGCTGAAATGAGAATTATTTGCTTAAAATTAGTTCAAGTTTGCATGTGTATCTTTATTTGAAATGCTTTTTGATTTTACTAAAAAAATATCTGAACAAATAAATGAATTTATCAAATAGTACATCGAAAGCATTTAAGATTAAGAAACACTAACAATTTCTATATCAATTCATGTGGTATCCTAATAACAATTTCATTTATTTGTCAATATCTATATTGTAACAAATTTCACAGGATGCTTTTGTTACCTCTGCATTTTGTAACATTACCACCAACAAAATATTTTGTTGGCGTTACAAAGATTATTTTCAGAAACTTAATTTTTTACTCCTCTTGAAAGAGAGCTTCAAGAAAAATAACCATTGACAGAATTGTGCTTTCAGGTATATTGAGGAGCCAAATTATATTTCTTAAAAAAAAATTTCACAACAAATCAAACAATTTGTTCATCCATGTTTTTTTTTTTTCTATGAAATAGTCAAGATCCTAATCATCTTGAAACAAAATATATTCTTTAGATATTTTTCACTTGGAAGACATAAGCGTTAATTAAAAAGCAGTATCATTCATAAAATGGTTGCTATATATACTCCACTTTTACTTATTATCACTGACCATCACAGTTGAAAGAAGACAAAAAAAAGATTTATCGTAATTCATACCAGCACAACAATGATAGTATAATTATATATCTGATTGCTTGTTTAATAGAATTTCACAATAAATTCTTAATGCATTGTTCTTAAATAATTAAATTTGTTAGTGTGATGGACTATGACTGGGCCACTTAGAAAGGACTGGTGGAACATTGCATGTATACACCATCAAAGCAAGGAAAATCGATTAGTAGTGGAGCCCCGAGAAATACATTGAATGTTTCTTCTTGACTTCAAGAAGAAAATTATAAAGAATCTATCAACTGAATTGCTGACCTCAGCAGCCCCATTTCTAAAATTCTTATTCTTCGTTTGAAGAAACAAAAGGACTGTTAATAGTATTTTCATATTGAAAATGGAAAAACAGGATTTGCTTTTTGAAAATGAACAATGAAAAAGAAATTAAATGCACAATGTTAGATACATACATGGAAAGAAATATACATTAAAGTATTTTTTCATGTTACTACAAGTTTTATGTAGCATAACAAATTTTGATATTGATCAATTTTTCAAACAAATTCCAAAATTCTATTTTTTGTTTCAATACCTATACAACAGTTACAATTATTATAAATAATTATTTATATAATAATAAACTAATTAAAAATAAAATTATTGGAGAAATACAACAAATTTTTTATAAGTATAATAGAATTTTTTGTTCAATTAACAGGCGTAATGAATAAGTCAATAGAATTAAAGATAAGTACTTTAAAAACAAAACAAATAAATTTTCTCTGTGTGGATACTTTATTCTTCAATAAATTTGGCAAATTTTGTTGGTTGCAGTCACCCTTTTCACTCAGTCTAATCTGAATTTCATGGCAATTGTGATTCACTCATAATAGCCTCTCCTGTATTGCCAAATTAGGGTGAAATAGGGAACAAAGACATTTTATGAAAGGGCAGCTACTTTGTGAATTTTAAAGGATGTCATAATACAAAATCTGCAATACTACATAAATGAATGTTAAAAGGAATTTTGAAGACAGAAATCTTGTGATTTGAAACAGTATAAAAGTATAAAGACAGGTCTATGGAAAAACTACATGAAAGGGGAAAAAAGCTCCAACACTATCTATATATAAAAATTTTAAAATTATCATCATAACAATAAGTACAATAATCCATAATCTAATCAGTCAGTTTCTAAAGCTAATTATTTTTTTTACTCTCTAAAAAGTTTTTCAGAATTAAGTAAAACCTCTGAAAATAAAAATAGTTATGAATATCAATATATAAATTATGAAAAATACATATGGTACAATAAAAATATATAATTAAACTAAATAACATCAGACTCCAATTTTCATAAATTTTAGAAACACTATCACCTCTTTAGACTTTCTTTGTTATAATATATAATATTATTAAAAAGCATTCTGAATTTCCAATGTAAATACTTGCTTAAAATTTCATGAGAACAATTTTATGCACACAATGGCTTCAGGGTATTTTAAATTACATTCGACAGACTCAAATCATTTTGAAGACTGGATAATTTCATTAGGCATGTCCCTTTCAAGAAGAGCACCAACTCTCATTTCTTATAAGCTGTATTCTTTTTTACTACAACTTAGAAGCATTAGAAAATATATCAATCTGCTTGAAAAATAGTTTTATCTTCTTTTTTTTTAAATTTAACATAATACAAAAATAAATTATATAAGGAGACAGATATTAAGTTATCCAGATATAAAGTGTATTTAATTTTCTTTTAAACTAAGAGAATTGATACAGTTGAAGCAGTGACATGTTCAGAAATTACAGTTTTGTTAGAAACCAGTTTTTAAGGTAACATTTCTACCAGGGGCGTAACTACCACCATATCAATGATACAGGGCTCACAAGCTACAGGTGTCCCAACATGTATAACTATTGTACCACTAACATGGCTTTTTTCTAAAAAAGGGCCCCAAAAAAGTTTGGATACAGGGCCCACTCCGAACTAGCTACGCGAGTGATTTCTGCTACAACTCCACACAAATTATATGCTATTGGCTTCGTGAGTTTTTTTCTCTCATGCTATTTTCTCCAATTTTGTTTGAGATTCTTAAGTTGACCTGAAAAAATATTTCACCAACCACATCGTTTACACCATTGAAGCAAGGAAAATATCAATTGGTAGTGAAACCCTGAAAAAATATTGATTTCAGGAAGAAATTTCTCATGAATCTATCAATGAAATTGCACAAAAGATTTCTTAACTCAGATGAAATTTTAATTTTTTTCCTTCATTTGAAAAAAAAAAGACAGAACATAGGATTTTCAAATCAAAAAAAGAAAACAGGATTTGCTTTTTGAAAATGGACAATGGTAATATGAAAATGAAATGATGTGAACCGTCTTAAATACTTATGTGGAAAGAAATATGCAACAAGGTATTTTTTCATGATACTACAATTTTAAGGAAGATAATAAATTCTGATAATGATAAATTTTTCAAATGAATCCCAGAATTCTATTTTATGTTTCAGAGCCAGCGGTGTAAAATAAACCCCCACATAATTGAGGTTCCAAAGACTGACTGATGCCATATACACTATCTGGCCAAAATATCCGGACACCCTTTA
This sequence comes from Trichonephila clavata, assembly GCA_019973975.1. Taxonomy (NCBI): domain Eukaryota; kingdom Metazoa; phylum Arthropoda; class Arachnida; order Araneae; family Nephilidae; genus Trichonephila; species Trichonephila clavata. Next base: position 9,175 of record BMAO01027641.1, on the reverse strand, counting down.
AAAAAGTAGTTCTGGCGAGTGACGCAATTTGATACGAAATTGAAAGCTATAAAACTGTTGGTAGTGGTTTGTCAGATTGTATTTATGTATTTGTGAGGCAATGAGTAAGTCAAAGGAGCTTAGTGAGTTTGATAGTTGTAGTATAGTGAGATGCCACCTTTGTGGGAAATCAGTTCGTGAGATTGTGGACATTGTACAGAAGTCTAAATCCACTGTGAGTGATGAAATTGTGAAGTGGAAACGTCGAGGCAGTGAAATGGCAGAAAAATGAACCGGTAGGTCGAAAATACTTGGTGAACGCAGCCGCAGAACTCTGAAAAGGGGAGTGAAACAAAATCGCAAGTCCTCCCTGGTGGAAATTTCTCAGGAGTTCCAAAGTTCATCAGAAATTAGTGTGAGCAGCAGGACTGTCCGCTGAGAAATAAAAAAACTTTGGATCCCATGGTCGTGCAGCCGCTCACAAGCCAAACATCACTCCACAGAATGCGAAGCGTCGATTGCATTGGAGTAGAGCTCACCGTCATTGGACTGTGGACATGTGGAAAACTGTTCTTTAGAGTGATGAATCTCGCTTTATTGTCTGGCAGTCGGATGGACGCGTCTGGGTTTGGCGGATGCCTGGCGAACGTTTCTTTAGTGACTGCATTGTGCCAACTGTTAAGTTTGGTGGTGGATGCATAATGGTGTGGTGGTGTTTTTCGTGATTTGGCCTGCATCCGTTAGTTTCTGTGATTGGAAACATGAACTCTGAGATGTATGTGGACATTCTGGACAATGCTTGCACTCCAAACTCTATGGCAATATTTTGGGGAAGGCCCATTTCTCTTCCAGCAGGATAATTGCTCCAGTCACACACCAAGGCTTGCACAGACGTGGTTTGACGAAATGGGTGTTCAAAAACTGGACTGGCTATTTCCGAGCCTCGATCTAAATCCCATAGAACACCTTTGGGATGAATTAGAGAGCAGATTATGTAGCCAGCCAAATCGACCATCCTCACTGCAAGCACTCACTTCAGCAGTGATGGACGCCTGGAAGGCAATTCCTATGGTCACCAATCAAAAATTGGTGTAAAGTTTTCCCAAAAGTGTGCAGGCTGTCCTCCATGCAAAACGGGGACCAACATCATATTAATATGTGCCTCAGGACACTCTAAGTCTATACCACTGGGTGTCCGGATACTTTTGGCCAGACAGTGTATGTAACCTTTGTAATATTCGGCTTGTGACCTGAACCCTCATTTAGCAGGGGGGCCCTAATTGTCTATGTTACGCAACTGTTCAGAAGCTATACAATATGTACATTTGTTGTAATTAAATATTTATGTAACAATAAACTAATTCAAAATAAAATGAACAAAGAAAAGCAACAAAGAATTTACTAACTATTACAGAATTTTTGACAAATTAACAGGTGTAATAAATGAGTCAATAGAATTAAAGATAAGTACTTTCCATGAAACAAATTATTTGTGTACATGTTTCTTTCTTCACCAAATTTGGCATACCTCATTGGTTATAGTCATGTTTTTATTCCAGTGTAGTCTGAATTTTTATTGCAACTGTTTTGTTTTATTCAAAGAAGCCTTTCCTATACTGCCAAATTAGGGTGAAAAAGAGTATAGATTGATTTTGAGAAAGGCAGCTACTTTATGAATTTTAAGGATGTCATAATACAAAATTTGCAAAACCATGTAAATGAATGCTTAAAATAAGATTTTGATGACAGAAATCTTGTGATTTGAAACAGTATAAAAATACAAAGAAAAGTCCTATAAAACCTAAAAAGTAAGTCCTAAGTAAAAACCTATAAGGAGAAAAATACTCCACAACCTTATTTATATAAAAAAAATTTACAATTCTAATATTTACAATAATCCATAATCTAATAAGTCAGTTTCTAAAGCTGATTATTTTTTGTTAAAAGGTTTTTCAGATAAAACAAAAATTTTCAAACTTTGTAAGAAGTTATATATGGAATTTTAGTGCCATTTTCTGGTAATGTGATTACATGTAAAACATGATATAACATGTAAAGGAGATGATGTTAAATAATTTAATGACATTTCTTTTACTGTAAGATTTTCAAGGAATATACTCTGAAGTAACCGTTAGAATAAAGTCATTAAGTAACAGTAAAAACCATCACAGAGATGTTATAATAAAGCAAATTAATCAAGTCAGTATTTTAAAACCTAATTATTTTCCAAAATAAAAACTGATTGTGCATTAAGACATACTTAAAAGCATCACAGATGTATTTGTGACGGATCCTATATTTTCTAACCACATTCAGGGAAAAAATACCAGACACCCTACTTGTCTAACTTCCACATAAGAATTGTAATTTTCAACTAATATTACATGCAACACCATGTAATTTTTGCATGAATCTGTAATGGCATCGCATTTATACCATTTAAGTAAGAGGTACAACCACTTGGATATGTGAGCAGGAGATTGTTAATTTACATTTTGCTGTGAAGCAACACTCAGTGTTATGAGTGACATATCTCACAATTTTGAATCATGATCAAATGAGAAGGATGACACCTCAGCTGGCACCATCTTTCTAAACCTTCACATCACATTAATGGGAGGACTTTGATCCTCAACAGATTTGAAATGCATCAGCCCTTCTACATAGAAGGTGTTAAGTGGCACTTGGGCTAGAACTCAAAACACATAGGCAACAAGTCTGTGACCAATGTCTGTCTATAGCTATTTAGTATCTTGGCACAAAATGTGGTTTAAAACCAAAATTTTGATGTTTATATTTAGGGAAGTATGAATTGTAATTAAATAGATTGAAACAGTAAGAAATGTGTAATCATGAATAATATAGGAGAACAATATCCACCTTTTAGTTAAAAATGTCATTTTTACAAACAACAAAAAAAGTAAATTTCAATTATTCAATCATTACAGAGCATGAAAAATACGAAAACTTAAATCAATTTTCTTAAATCTCCCTGTTTGATTTGAGAGCATGATTTTGATATGGAATAATTGAAATTATAGGTACATCAAATATATATGCAAGATTATTGGCTTTTTCAGACATGGCAAGATTAATAAAAAAATTGTTAAGTAATGTGTGGTTTTTTCTTATTTTCTGTTACATCTTACCTGCTTGAGCCACAGTTGTCACTAATTCAGTACAACATTTAAATCCTTCTGTTTATTTACTCTTCACATGATATATGGGTGCAGTTTTTGTAACAAGAGTTTTGAGTGATGTCGAATAATTACTTTTGCTTCTACGTATATTTTACTTTTAAAGGTTTGCATCCAACTTTGATTCACTTTTCTGTTTGTTTTTGAAGCTAATTGCAATATGTTTAGTTTCTTTTTTCCCAAATGGTTTTAAAAATTAAACCTTTTAAAATCAGGATTTTTTTTTTTTTGCCCAATTTTTTTGGAATTGCATTGAGATCCTTTAAAAATTTCATCTTTTATTTAGCCATTTCTTTGAAAAATTTAATTTATTTATTTATTTTGTTTAACTAAATTTCTTTACTTCTACTTTAGTCACAACAATTTCTTGGTGCTATTTTTGGTTGAATTGTCGAATCGGCCACTTTTCACGGCAAGTTTTTTTTTTGCCAAATCAGGTAATCCTCGTGATTTTGTATCAGTGAGGGAGAAGTCGGATCCCGTCGTAAAAACGTGCTAAGTTGGCGATTTTTCAAAATTTCGCGGATCAGTGACCGATTTGACAATTTCAACCAAACCTTTTTTCCCTTCAAAACATCCCAAACTGTTAAGATATACACCATAGTTAAAAAAAAAGACTGTATAAGAGAAACCAGTACATACAATATATCCTCATGAAGTGAGTACCATACATTTTGATAGAAATTTCTGTCAATAGATTTAACAAACTAAAGTACATTTCTATAAAAATGATAATTTTATAATTAAGAGAAAATAAAAAGAGGCAAAAGAAACAAAGCAGTAAGTAAAGAAACAAATGATAGTTCCCCTTCAATATTGATTTATATGTATATAAAAAAAGAATAGGCAATCTAAGCTAAATTCCAAATTATGTATAGAATAATTCAAAATAGTTATGCATAATTTAATTTATAATTCCCAAAATGTGAAATTTTCTTAAAAAATAAATTTGGAAATATAAATAAAAAGAAAAAATATCCTCTTTTCAGAAATGAAAGAAAAAATACAAAAACATGAAAAACAAAGTCATACAAATGACGAGAGCAGCAATTATAAACTGGAGTCATACAAAATAACTCAGAAACACAGTTTTTTTAAATAATCGGTGAAAAGTTTTGGAAAAAACAATTTAAACAAAAAAGGATTACGTTATGTAAAAAAATATTCAATCGTATTAAACATTAAAATTAAATTATTCACTTATAGAATATAATTTTAAGATGATTTTCCTTTGTGAACACTTTCGACAATGACACTAAAGTATCAGTAAAAGGTACTGCTTTTTGTAACAAAATTTTTCTGAGTTTTTACCTACTTTTTAAACTTTTAAATACTGTGTAGCGGATAGGTAATAAAAATCGCTGTTAAATTAATTTATAGCAAATATATTGTATTTTACAACCATTTCTCTATTATTTTCCATCTATTTTGTATTTTACAACCATTCCAGCCCATCTCAAATCATGTAGTTACAGTTGCCGGCTTTGTAGGATATGGCGCAACAAAGACTATTATTGTTAAAGCTTCCAAAAGAAAATCTAAACTAATTTTTTCTCAGCTTTTAAAAATATTATAAGGATTCCAAATCACTTTTTCCACACTTTTAAATCGAAGTAGTTTTAATTAAAACTCGTGCTACGGTGGCTAGCAATTTGAAATAAAAGAGATAAATATTTTCGAAGATCACGAATCCCCAAAAAAGAACTTTATTCTACCAAATTAATTCTAAACATAAACAATCGAACAGAACAACTCGTGTTGCTATTCGGAAAAAACTAAATAGTAATACATTTTTATTACTAACGTTGCCATATGAAATTTAAAGTTTGTAATATGTAATTAAAAATAAATAAAAAATATATTATCAACATCCTCCCACCTTTTGATTATGAATTATAATCAAAACATGAAACTCTATTAGTTAAACTCAATTAAGAGGTTCAGATGACGGCAACGCTGTACAAATATTCTGAAACTCAAATGTAAAAATAAGAATATATACATGAATGAAAAAATGTTCAATTAATCTTTACGGGTTGCAAGGTCAATCTTTCTGGCACTTTAATTCTTCTGGACCTACTAAATTTCACCTCGCTGCCAGAAGTACAATCCAGACTTTTGGAGATGTCATTTGACTTTTTTAAATCATCGGGTCTCACTGGAGCGGGCAAGTTATCAGAGGATGATATCTCTAAAGCCGCATTCACACCAAGGCAGTCAGCGTGAAGCGTTGAGCGTCTAGACAATCAGAGACTTCATCTCACGCAGTCGAAGGAGTTGTGATCCGGACTATTTTAACTTAAAAAAGATTTAACTTCAGGCGTTTGAGCAGTTTAATCACGTCTCGCACATTTAACCAATCACGGATGAATATGCTTTTGTACTGTTGCTAATTCAACTGTTGCACATTATAAACAATTGGAACTATGAATAACATTTAATTATTTAAATAGCTACTTTTAATCAATTAATTTTTATTGATTATAGTCAAATTACCGTATTGTCATCCAAAACAATCGTGTACATAAAATTTCAGCTCAACGGAGTGCTTTAAAACGTGAGAAATAAGTTTTTATATAAAATTTTGACAGAAGTCGCTAATTTGCCAAAAATGATGCCAACGTGGCTATATCTGTAATTCTCTGAATAATGATTATAAGTTCATTTTTATTAAACTTATGTATCGTCACCCAAAACAGTCCTGTATGGAAAATTTCAGCTTAATTGAGCTCTTTAAAATGTGAGAAAAAAACTTTTACGGTTTTGACCGAAGTCGCTAAAATGGTCACTATGTCGTCAAAAATGATGCCAACATGGCTGCATCTATATTTCTTTGAATAATCCGTGAATTATTATTTTTTTATTAAATTGTCGCATTGTCATCAAAAATAACCCTGTATATATAATTACTGCTCAATCGAATGCTTTAAAATATGAGAAAAAAGCTTTTGAAGTTTTGACTCCAACATAGTTACATCTGAAAAGAAAACTCATTAATTAATAATACAAGAATGAGAGAAAATGCTTGGAAGAAAATTTATACTTCCTTAAGAATTTCTTGTAATCATTTATTAACATTATATTTATTTTTGACTCTCGAAACAATTGATAATAGGATGTCTGTTACGGCAATTGTGTTACAAAATACAAACAAAATAAAAAAACTATTTAATATTTCCTTATACTTGTGTAGAAATCTATAATACCAGTATTAAAAAAAATTTGAAGCACCTTTTAAAAACAAAATTCCATAATGTGTTTTTGATATTCTGTGTTGCAAGAAGGAATTCTTGCAACACAGAATATCAAAAAACACCTTAGCAATAAACACAACTATTTCAAAAAACTTCCTAGATCCTAAAGCATATATGCTCTAGGGTTAATTTACATATTTACTACATTCAATAATGATAAAATGTGCATTAAATAAAGTATATTTCAGATTTATACTTGCATGAAAATATTTTGCTTTGTATTAGATTTTGGGGTAAACATTTACTGTACGGTCAACCTTGGCGACTTTTTCAAAATCTCGCCAAAAGTCGCCAAAATGGCGACTTCTTCTACGAACGAGATTTAAAGAAAACAGCGTAGTGAAAATGTTGCCTGCGCAAAAAAATGGCGGCCAAATCACTGAAACGATAATCACAGTCTTAGAAGAACATTTACTCTCTTTCATATTAAAATCAAAATCACTGACTCACCCACAAATAAACCTGAACTAACGATGTCATTCGACTCAATTAAAAAAAAAACCTTTCTCACACTCCTTTTGACGTCACGCATTTGTCCTTTCACCTTAGATTTACACCTCCACTTATATCGTGCCTTTCAACCAATTTCATATCCTTACCACATTTACAACACTCATATCTATCCGCAATGAAACCCGCTTTCATACAAAATTCAAACGTTTCCTTCCCTTTTCTAATCCATACAAATACCTTAAATTAACATTCTCATCATACCACATAACATCATTCTCACAAAACATTCTCACACTTACCTCAGACATTCCCCATGCAACAGACATCACAAAAAGAACGCGGTAGCTGAAGACTAAAAAAACACAAGTACAACGTGGTCGAACGAAAATTTAAATAATGCCGGCTACATTCTGTTGTCCAAAAGGGTTACTGTAATTACTTGTCGGGTCGGATGGTGGTTGCCATATAAAAAGATTTATCGCCAATTCAAAAAAATCGCGCCAAGGGTGACCGTACAGTAAATCTGTTCCGATTTTGTTATTACTTAAAGTTTTGCTAGAAATGCTATCTAATAGTGGTGAAATTGTCGAATCGGCCACTGGTCCGCCAAATTTTAAAAAATCGCCAATTTGGCGCGTTTTTGCGTGTTGTGTTTTGGAGTAGCAACCCTACCACAACACGCAACGCCGGAGCGCGAAATTCAAGATGGCGCAGAGAAATCATTAAAAAATAGCATTTTAAAGTTTTGAAACTGAAAATTATTGCAAAAATTATGTGATTTAAAAATGGAAAAAATTAAACTTACCTTAAAAAAATGCTGTTTTTTGCCGACATTTATGATGATGATGATGTGCCCGGCTGAACATCGTCATCGTCCGGCATAATTTACTGCTCCTGCTCTGGCGTTCTGTCCTGTAGCAAAGGGGGGGGGACACTAACGACGTCCGCTAAAAACCATTGGAATACTTCGTTCGCAACGGAGTGGAAATTTAACCATCATTAACTTTCTTTCCCATTCTTTCTCTCAATTCCATACGTTCTCCACATTTCGGATATACATACGATGATCCATCAAACCTTCTTTCATGCACCATTCTAAAACTGCTTTCGTACCAAAAACAGGTAAGAGAGCAAAAAAACTTTTCGAGTACTCATCATACTTTTCCATACATTCATTCACATTCACTCTAATAGCATCGCTGGACATGGTGATAACCTGTAAAAATTAATGCGGAGAAAAATAATTAAAATTACCTGAACAAACGATTCCACACCGAAAGAACGAAGGCCAAAAATCAGCTGTTGTAACGAAACGTCCGGAGCAAGTGAGAAAGCGCCGGTTGGAAAGACAAAAAAGTAGCTAAAAAAATGTACTGCGCATGGTAAATAACTAATAACGGTAATTTTTAAACTAATAAGAATTTACTGCCCATGCGCGAAATGATCCGTTTAAAGTTAGTTACTTTTCCCAGAAAAATGTTCTAGAAAAGAAATTTATTGTGCATGTGCGAAATTGCAGTGAAAACTGTTAAAATTAAAGAAATGCACTGCGCATGCGTGAAATTCTGTCGATCCGACTTCTCCCTCAAAAGATACAAAAATCAGGAAGGTTACCAGATTTGGCGAGAAAACCCTTGGCGGGATAAGTGGCCGATTCGACAATTCAACCCTAATAGTTTTTATAATCATAAGACTTATAGTTTTTATGATCATAATTTTCGAGCATGTATCTAGATCAGAGTTCTTAACCCTATGTACCAAGAGAGACTATCAGATGTGCCACAAGAATTTTCGACGAATAATTTAAAGTGCATGAGTTTTGTAACTTTGGAAATAGTATATGTAATTACATCAACATTTACTAAACATTACGTATTTATTTTGTTTTCCTGTTATATTATTTGATATTATTATATATATATATATGAAATAGACGTGGCCGTTGAAATGTATTCTTTATAATATGATTGGTGAGGCATAATAAATATTATCCAAGAGGCGGTCATGGGGTTATTCAAATCTGTTTAATTCCACATCTTAAGCACATAAAACATTACAGAGGACGACACAATACACTCACACATACAAACACACTGCAGCCGGCTACATGTTAACGCAAATACAGAAGCGAAAAGGGAACGGTCCCCAGGAATCTCGCTATTTATCGGCAGCTTAAATCACGTGATCTGTGTGGGTGGATGGATGTAGTTTAAAATCCTCTCTTTAGACGGCTGGTTAACTTATCACTAAAACGCTGGTCCTGAAGGGATGGACCAAAGGTAATTAAAAGTT
>BMAO01027640.1:0-37506 GCA_019973975.1 Trichonephila clavata | reverse complement strand
ATTGGATTTCCCTGTCTGCTCAGCGAAAAAGAGAATGCTTTTCGGGGCCAATTTACAGCTATAATTAATAAAAAATTTCCGCTTTTATAACTTTACCGATGGAGAGTTGTCTGTGATTTCTATTTCTATCAATGTATGTCGATTATTGAAGACCATCAGTACTTTGAAAATAAAATATTTAAGCAAAATAGAAAAGGAGATGGATATATAATATAATTTTTTTTAATGGACCTTGGACAGGCAAATTGAAACTCTATCCGCGAGCCGGATTGAGTTTTAATAAGGAAAAAAATAATATTTAAACAAAGTAGAAAAGGATATGGATATATAATACTTATTTCTTTTAATTTGCATTGGACCTGTAAATTAAAATTCTAACAGCGGGCCGTAGTTTGCCTATCTCTGGTCCAACCAAAACAAGTACTTGTGCCGAATAAATGAAACCTTAGCCACACGGATGATTGTTGTATTGTTAACTATGAACTTTTACGTTCGCATTTTATTTTGAAATTCTCAACATAGATTTCTATTCTTTGTCTTCTTTCCTTCTGTATTCTTTGTTATTACTTTTGATTTTCTGATGCATATTTCTCAGTCAGTACTTTGTTTGAAAAGTTTGTTTCTTCTAGTTTTACAGTTTTTATTTTATGTAATATTCATGTTCACATTGTCTTCCACATGCGAGGTCATGATGGTTGATGTAGGAATTGATTTGCATGTTATCGTATCCTCCCTTTATTTAACGCTCACGTAATGCCAAGAGATCGCAATCTAGCTGAAGAGGCAATAACAGGATAACGTGGGAATTATGCGCCAATAACACAATAGAGCTGGAAAAGAGATAAAAAGCGACGACTGCGGGACAAACGAGACGGAAGAATGACGACTCGATGCTGATCAGATAGACGTTTCATGGATAATGAATATTAACGTCGCACTGTTCAGCTACATGAGGGCTTTTGGCGACGGACCTCTAGATGTTTCATGAACCCAATGAGTTATTTTTTGACGATGCTATCACTACATTTTACTAACTTTTAGCCATCCCTTGTAAATGATTGCCCTTAATAAATCTATAATGTTAATCTGGCTGCTGTCCACTATAAATTTTTAAAAACTTTATAAATCATTCAATTTATATATTTAATTCACTTATAATATTTTTTTACGGAATACCTTTTAAAATTTCAAAATATTTCTTCCTAAATTACAATGAAAATATACGTTCTATTAACAAAATTTACCTCATAATATAACCATAAAAAAGGTACCCTTTTCTCAAATTAAGAGCTCAATTGCTTCTTTACGAAAGTCTTATAAGATACGTCCTGACTTATGCATGAGATACCTGGCCATTGACTTTACATGATGAGGAAGCTTTGGGAATTTTCAAGAGCACTGTATTCTAGGTGGGATCCAAGTGAATGGATCATGGAGAAGATCTAACTTAGAACTCTAAAGAATTTACAAACAACTTAATATTGTAAAAATTGTCAAATTACAGAGACTTAAATGGGCTGGTCATCTGGTTAGAATGAATGAAGATTGTTGATGCAAGAAAATCTTTATAGCAAAGCCCATGGGAAATAGACCTCGGGAAAGACCCCCATTAAGGTAGACTGACTGTGTCAAAAAAGACCTAAATATTTGAAAGGCCAAAAACTGGAAAACAGTTGCCAAAAGTAGAGATGCCTAGAGAAGGCCATAACTCACCTAAGGCTGTAGAGCCATTGAAGGAAAAAAAAGAAAGGTACCCTATTAAAAGGTATTCCAACCAAAAATTAATTTGTAACTCCTAGAAAAAACATTATAAAAGAAAGACAAAAAGCAAATAAAACAATGCTCATTCAAGTAAATTTCAAGTTTATTTAAAAATTACATCAAAGTTCACAAAAAATCATAAAAAAGATCATTTGAAAATTTACAAAATATTAGGAACATACAGTAAAAAGAATTCTTTGGCACTTTAAGGACTAACATCATTAAGATCAAAGTACTTCATTGTAAGAGTCAAAACAAAGGTAATATTCACGAATCTGTCTAAAATTTTTAATGACAAAATTAAAAAGACATCACTGCAGATTTTACGTACACTTTTGGCTATTTCTGTAAGCTTGTTTTTTGACGATCATATGAGAAAACCCTTTCCAGGAAATACAAGAGATATATCGCTTCTGCTTGCTTTTTGATGGTGAATTAAACCATGTTTTCTTACAAATTTTACACACATGAGGCTTCTTTTTGTTATGGAATTGTCAATATCTTCTTAAATTACCACATGACTTTTCCTTCATATAAATTCTCAAAACAATTTTCAAACTACTACTTAATGACAAAGTAATCCTAAAATTTCAAAAACATAAGGAGTATATCTAGTTCAATTTGAAAGTGTTCTGTGAAATAATTATTATAAGAAAAAAGGTTCTGCAAATTTCACCAGCATATGACTTTTCACTGGTGTAAAAAAAAAAATCACAAATTATACTACAAATTACTCATGTCACAGAGAAAGTTTTCACGGCTACTTAATCAGCCTTCATCAATCAATGGAATGTAAAAGGCCTTTTTGTAGATTTCACCAACGGGAGGTTTCTTGTTTTCTAATGCATTGATTCTATGAATTTGAAAATGTTATTTAAAAATACTACTGTCCAAAAGTTCTTGCACGCAGATTTCCTAAACATATGGCTTTTTTTTAGTATGAATTCGCATGTGTGTTTTTAAGGGATGGCTTACAGAAAATGCCTTCCCACAAACTTCACAAACATATGGCTTTTCCTTTGTATGAATTCGCATGTGTATTTTTAAGGGATGGCTTAGAGAAAATGCCTTCCCACAAACTTCACAAACATATGGCTTTTCCTTTGTATGAATTCGCAAATGCTTTTTCAAACTACTACACAGAGAAAAAGCCTTACTACAAAGTTCACAAACATATGGCTTTTCTTTAGTATGAATTCGCAAATGCTGTTTTAATTGCTGATTTTGAGAAAATGCTTTCTTGCAAATTTCACAAATATATGGCTTTTCCTTGGAATGAATTGGCAGATGTTGTTTTACGTGATGACTTCGAGAAAATGCCTTCCCACAAACTTCACAAACATATGGCTTTTCCTTTGTATGAATTCGAAAATGCTCTTTCAAACTACTACAGACATTAAAAGCCTTACCGCAAAGTTCACAAACATATGGCTTTTCATTAGTATGAATTCGTAAGTGCCGTTTTAAGTGCTGATTTTGAGAAAATGCTTTCTGGCAAATTCACAAATATATGGCTTTTCCTTGGTATGAATTCGCAAATGACATATTAAATCACGAAGAAAAGAGAAAGCCTTCTCGCAGATTTCACAAATACATGACTTTTCCATGGTATGAATTCGCATATGATTTTTTAAATTACTATTGGCTGAAAAGGACTTTTCGCAAATTTCACAAATGTATGGTTTTTTCGTGATATGAATTTGCAAATGTTTTTTTAAGAGATAATTTCTTAAAAAAGTCTTCCCACAAACTTCACAAACATATGGCATTTCCATATTTGTATGAATTTGCAAAAGGCTTTTGAATTTATTGGACACAGAAAAAGCTTTATTGAAATGGTCGCAAACATATGGTTTTTCCTTGGTATGAGTTTGTAAATGCTGTTTTAAATAACAACTGGCAAGAAAATACTTCTCGCGAATTTCACAAATATATGGCTTTTCATTCGTATGAGTTCGCAAATGAATTTTTAAACTATATCTGAAAGAGTAGGCCTTCTCGCAAATTTCACAAATATATGGCTCTTTTGGTATGAATTCGCAAATGCCTTTTTAAACACCCATTGGCTGAAAAAGAATTCTCGGAAATTTCACAAACATATGGTTTTTTTCCATAGTATGAATTCGTAATTGCTGTTTTAAAATGCCTACTGAGTGAAATAGACTTCGCACAAACTTCACAAACATATGGTTTTTCTTTCGTGTGAATTCATAAATGCCTTTTTAAAAAATTACGGGCTGAAAAAGACTTCCCGCAAATTTCACAAACATATGGCCCTTCCATGCTGTTCTTTCGCAGATTTAACAAATATTTGAAAGCTCTTAGAATAAAAAACAAAATGTCATCTTATCGCAAAATTGGTAACAAACATGTTTTTTTATATAAATTCCCAAAATTTGTAAAAAATTACCATTTTTAGATATATTGTAGCAAATTCGAGTTTTCCTCAGAGTCTAATGATGAGTTTCTGAAGAGAAAAGCGCTTTTCACATGAAGTGTCTTTATTTCATTAGCAAGCATCTGTAAAAGAGAGATTTTTAATAAAACTGAGTACTTCGAACCACTTTAGAAGAGAAACAATAAGGAACAATTTTTAGGTCAAAATGGTGAAAAAAAGTTTCAACCAAAGTAATCATTCTAGTAAAATTGAAATAAAATAACTATTCTTAGATAAAATTTCATTCCGTCTCTGTTCTGTTATACGTTATCTTACACTTTACAATAATTTGGCGACTGACCTCATTATTTTGAACCATGGTCAAGTGACGAGGACGACACCTGAGCTGGCACTCTCTCTCCTAACTACCACGCCACACCAACAAGAGGACATTTGAGCTCTCAACATATTTAACGTGCATAGCTCTCGAACACGGTGGGTCTTTAGTGGTGCCGGGCTCGAACTCGTGACAAGTCATCTACGATCCGATACCTTGACTGCTCGGCTACCACGGCCACAAAGGAATGCATGTTAAATCTGTCAACAGTTCAAACATCCTTCCATTGGTGTTGTAGGAGAAGTGATGCCAGCTCAGGTGTTGTCCTCGTCATTTGACTATGATTCAAAATTACAAGGTCCGTCGCCAAAAGCCCTCGAGTAACTGATCAATGCGACGTTAATATTCACCCACTCATTTTACGAAATAAAATAATAAAGGTGAATTAATAAGAAATGAAAATAATTTATTTCATCAGTATTAAAAACTTTTAAAAATAAACGAGAACCTGTAATTTTTTTTCTATTTGACAGTACCTTGTTCAATTTTCCCGACTTCGATTCTAAGCTGCACCCGAATTTTAGTAGCATAAGCATTGGGGGGATAAGTGCAGATTAGATTCGAATATATAAATATGGCGATATCGTGATTTTAAAGTCTCTGTATCTTTAAGTTTCTTTTTTCTATTAAAAATAACTGTCTGGCATTTTCTATCATTGAACATTTTCAATAATTTGGTCAAGTTCTTGACTAAATTTTTAACACAATAGTCATTGCGTGATTTCTTTGCAGAATACATTTTAAACACATCAAATTTAGAATTAAAGTTAATTAAAAATATATCAATTTAAGTTAAATATACCATAAAATTTTTAAGTAGAAAATTTTGTATATAACATTTTTATGAAATAAGAAATATGTGACGCATTACCGTATGAACATATATTTGATGCTCATTTTAGTTTTTCTTTTAGTACTATAGTTAAGATATTGATTTTTATTACATACTAACTTTTACCCGTGGCTCCGCTCACGTTGATGTCTTTAATTAACTGTCAAAGTCGTAATAATTATCATTAGAAAGTAAATAATATAATATGGTAATTCTTTTATTGCTTCACTGGAACCAATACAATTTAAAAATTCTAAAATTAAGCTTAGTTTAAAAAACCTGACGTCGTAATTTATTATAATAATAATTAACAACAAATTCAATAACTTAAACTATTAATATCTTTAAAAATCGAAAGTATCCAAGTTTAATATTGTTACGAATTCTGTAAATTGGTGTAATTTGTCTTATGATAATGAATGTTATATGTATCCCATTGTATTTCAATAGCAAGTCGCCAAATTGGCGAGATATTGGCTCATTGGCGATGTTTTAGGCAACTAATTTTTGTCGCCAAATTTGGCGACATTTCGCCAAGTTTGGCGACGGAAGTTGGAAACCTTGGCGACAGAGAGAATTTTCTAGAGGGATCCTGATTTCTTGAATTCTCTCCAAGGTTCTGGATTTTTCTAATATGACATAACTTCCTGTTAGTGACGTCACTTCCGGCAGAGAGCATATAAAAACAAGCACGAAAGATTAGGAGTGATATTGGAGCCTTAGACAGCAAGCAAGCTGTAGGCTGGTGACTGAGCTATTGAATGCGCAGTGTTATTCTTATAGTCTTCGTTAAATAAATAGCTTTATTTATTTTTTTAAAAGGATTCTGCTTATTGAATTTACTCGAAGCACATCACAGGAAATTCGTAACAATATATAATTCCTCTTTAAAAGTGCTCAAAACAGAATATTATTCTAAGATGCTACTGTATACCATATTATATGTTCTTCCGTCAGTTGCAAATATGTGAAGATTTGGGCATTGGGCACACCGATCAGGCTACATATAGTTGGCCATGGGGAAAACATTGCTTTTTCAAATGCACCCCTGCTACCTGAAATGTTAGCTTTGTTAATAGCAACATTAAAACTGATGATATTGAAATCGTTTGAGTTGAAACGGTAAGTCAGTGGAGATACTTGGAATTTGAGGTATGATAACACTATC
Organism: Trichonephila clavata; assembly: GCA_019973975.1. Lineage (NCBI taxonomy): Eukaryota > Metazoa > Arthropoda > Arachnida > Araneae > Nephilidae > Trichonephila > Trichonephila clavata. Next base: position 30,971 of record BMAO01027640.1, on the reverse strand, counting down.
CCTTTTCATCACACATGTTTATTGGCACCAAGTATATTCTGCATCAGTTTTGTGATCCAAAGCCTCGTTCCTTTACATAGTCGAGGAGCATCGAGATTTTGCATAACTGGTACATTTAGTTTTAATTGAAGTTTATGTGAGGGTACACCCGAATATTCAAGCGAATTTAAGAACTCCGTGGGATATCAAGTACTTTTTTCTTTATCCATGATTGTATTAATTGATAAATATTTCTTCATCCCTCCTTCTCCCCTGCACGTCGTTTAAATTTTCAATGTTGATTTTATGGACAATGTCATTGTTAGGCACCAATATTGATCTTGCTCGCAACCACTGATCCCAATTTAAATTTTGTTGCAAGCCCGGGTAAATTTGTGCAATAAGATTTACATCATTTTCTTCTACATTACAAAATTCTCTGAAAGTAAAATATAACCTCCAGCATTTGTGTCCAAACATCCATAACCGATTTTCAATTGCGTCTGTGCATAATGTTCCGAATCTAGGTCATTATGACGATGCACTCTCATATTCGTTTTCAGACTGAATTGTTCAACTTTTGCCCATAAAATTGAATTCACCAGCCAATATATAATAAAGCTACCATTCCTCCTATAATATCTGTGCTATCTAGTAAATCCTGAAGAGTCCAATTAAACGCTTCTATAGCTTTCTTGTGAGACATTGTACTTTCATCCCACACTAAAAGTTTACATTGTGGAAGCATCCTGCCTTGAGAGCTATTTTTTCTGAAATTTCAGATGAGTGAATCTTTAAATGCAAGATTAAGCGATAATAATAAAACGGAATGTGCAGTACGACCGTTGGTCAGTAAAATCGCGACTATACCAGAAGAAGTCATAGCAACTGGGTTTTTCTGATAGTCATTAATAATAAGTTTAGCTGAAACTTTTTTCGGTTCCTCCAGGGACGTTGAGAAAAAAAAAGTGCACCACTGCCGGATTCTATTTTGCGTAACACTTGTTGGAAAACGTGACTTTGTTCTGGAGTTAATTGAGGGATAAATTCTGTTACTTGATGTTGCAATGCTATAAAATCATAATTTAATTCTCAAGCAACTTCATTATCAATGCTATTTCCGTCGACACATCTAGGACTAATCATTCCAAAATCACGTAGCTTCGTCCCAACCATTCTGAAAACCTTTATTGCGTTTTTTTGTAGATGTGTTCATTGAAAGGCATATTTAGTATAAAAAAAGTCTTCTTTGGTAAAATATCTTCCGCCATGTAGTCTTTGTACTTATTCCAAAAATTCAAAGTATTAAATATTTTCAAAACTAATTAAACTAATCAAAACTACTAAAGTAATCAAAACTTTTTATGAAACTGTAAATAAATATTACCATAGAATTTTGAATATCACGCGCGCGCAGTTCGCTAAAATTTATTTCGTTTCCCTCTTTGAAAAGTGGGAGAAAATTTGCATTAAAATATCTGGGATTGTCGGAATAGAGAACTTCTTAGCCAACTTGGCGATATTTCTCAAAGTTTGAGTTTGACATTTAACAAACAAAATGTAATACATGTTAGACGTTTAATAAAAAACCATTTAAAAAATTGCTTTTTGTAAAGATGCTAAATTACACTATGTTTCAGTTATTTGTTATAAATGTGAGAAAATTTTAATTAAAATTTCCATTATTGACCAAATGCATAATTTTGTGCCAACTTGGCGGGGAGTACGCAACGTCAACGTTTTACCCGCATAGTTCCTGTTCCCGTTGGAATATGGAGATAAAATATATCTTATGTTACTCCCTGATAAAGTAGATTTCCATTGGTGAAAGAAGTTTTAAAATCGGACCAGAAGTTCCCGAGATTAGCCGGAACAAACAGACAGACAAAAATTTTAAAAATTTAATTTTTGATATAAGTACTGTATATACCTTTAAATGCATTTAGTAAAAAGCTGCTAATTTGAAATTACAAACAGATAATTCAATTTTATTTATTTGTATAGATTTATTTTTGCCTAAGAAAATAAAGCATTCATAACAAGATAACCTGCTGAATAACCATCTAAAAACACTAATTTTTAAAAAATTAAAACTTAATTTTCTAAACAATAATTAGAAAGGAAAATTTCAATGAAGAAACAAGTGATAAGTACTTGAAATATAGGTACCAATGGGTAAATAACTTGTTCCCTAAACAGAAAATAAACATACAGCATGCTATAAATGGTAAAGAGAAGGAAATTTGTACATTAAAGCCTATAAGATAAATAGATTTTATGTATATTTTGGCATAGTTGTTTTAAATTTTTTAGGAACTCTTCTTGAAATAAAGAATAATTAGAAAGGAAAATTTCAATGAAGAAACACAAGTGATAAGTACTTGAAATACAGGTACGAAAGAATTCAAATACGAAAACGTGATAAAGACAAATTTTAAAAACACATGAAAAACAGTTTAAGAAATATTAAAAAACAAAACAAAATTAAAATATGATTTAAAATTAAAAAATATATTACCAAATCAAATTATGAAATGAAAGATAATGCAGAAGTAAATATATTGAATCCTTACAGACTTATGGCCTCTCAATTTTCCTTTAAAAATCGACACCCAATAATATATTTTACTACATAAAAAGTTGATTCAAATTCTCATTTTTTAAACGTTAGCAGATTTAAATTCAATGCAAATGGCAGCCGTTAAAGAGAGAGAGCACTTTTTGAGAAGAGGAGTTAGGAAGGAAACATTGGTATTTAACGCACATTCTGCAGGGTTACAGAGCTAAGCTAGTTTCTGGCCAATAAACGGCGCTTTCTTTGAATACGATGCCAAAATTTCATTTTTCTTTGCGAACGTAGACCATGTCGCACCGAAAAAGCCGACTTCTTGTCGAAAGCATATTGGATTAATGAAAGAGAAATATATGACTACCTTTTTCAAAATTGCAAATTTAAATACATGCTACAAATTTATTTTAAATAAAATTAGATAACTGATTTTGTCAAATTTTTTTTTATAATGAAAAGTTGAATTATTTAATTACAGTGGTAAGTAATACGACTACAAGCTGAAAAAAAGTACTCTTGTTTTTGTTTAAATAGTAAATTTCATGCATCCTACAAAACACGGTGCTCAATGGGCTTGTAGCGATACCATCTATATAAGCCAGTAACTACTTCCGCACCATGGTGATCATTTTGGTGTAGTGGTTAAGTTACTCGGTTTCGGACCCAAAGGTCCCTAGTTCTGTCCTCCAGATAAGCGCGCCTCTTCAAAATTCCAATGGTCAAAAGATTTTAATCCTGTTAAAACCAGAGTAAAATGGCTATTGAAAAACGAAACATTTGCTATGATGCATTTCAGCTACATCTCGTCGAAAACTTCTTTGAGTATGGTAAAACAAATGAAATATCTTGGGGTTCTTCGCGATTCTAAATTTTCTTGAAAGCAGCACTTAAGTTACTCATCAGAGAAATGTGATTAATTTGCAAGTGGCTAAATCGCATTGCACACAACACATTCAGTATAAATTTCAACGTACATTGGCTCATTTATAAGCAAGGAATCGAACCTTTCATTATGTATGGTTCTAAAGTTTGGGGTGAGGCACTTAAAAGGGAGATGAATTCTAAATATCTGCGACGCATACAAAGAAGGAAACTTTTGAGGGTCATTTACGGTTATCGTACCATAAGTTACGAGTCAATTTATGCTGTTTCTTCATTCCCTCCAATCGACATTGCTATTCTTCGTAATATTACTTTTAGGGAAAATCTCTCTGCTTCTTCCATCTCTAATTATGATTGCATTCTGTTTCCATTTTTTCCCCTCATCCTTCAGAAAAGAATGCCATCAATATTATTCAACTTAGTGACAGAAAAGCAGATGATTTCCCTGTTATTTGCTGTATTGATGGCAGTAAAATTGATGACAGAGTTGGTTTCGTTTTTGTTGTGTTCAGGAGTGGTGTTGAATCCGAGCACTTTCAATTTAACATTCACGATGAATGCGCAGTTTTTGTAGCTGAGCTTTTATGTATAAACTTCGCCATTAAATGGATCACTGAACAAAATAGTGTCTCAGTCTATCTCATCTAAACAGACACTCTTTCCTCCTTGGATTCTCTTAAGTGTATTTCTTCATCTAACAACATAATAGTCCAGATCCAAAAGCAATTTAAAAGCCTAAAAGACAAAAATTTCTCAATATATTTTGCATTTGAGCACGGATACAAGGGAGTTTTTGGAAATGAGCAGGTCGATTGGCTTGCAAATGCTACAACCAAGCACAAAATTGACATTGCTATTAATATTTCTAAATCATTTTACAAGAAGATTATGAAAGAAAGAAGGGTGAAGTCTTGGAACCAAGAATATCTCACATCAAATAAAAGAGCGTAATAAAGATATTTTTTTCCAACCATTAGTAAGAGACTGTCCTGCCATCATTTTCATATAATTAATATAGTCCAATTTCTAACTAGTCATGTCAACTTTAAAAGCTACTTAAGCAAATTTCATTTAGTTCCGCCATTTTTCTGTGATTGTGGTATTGGTGGCGAGAAAAAAGTAAAACATGTGCTCCTTCCGTGTTCCAAGTTAGAAAGAGAGCGAAATATCCTAAGAATGTCGTTCAAATAACTTAATATAAATTGGCGTCCGAATCTTCAGCAACTTCTTTTCAGCAGAAGTGCTTTTAAAAAGATCTGGGAATTTGTTTTGAATATTTGTAATCCTTCATAACCTCATGGGATTTTTCCTTCATTCCTTTGTAATATGCGATTAATACTTACTTTTGTGAGCCCTATGTGATACTTTGATGTGGACGGGGATTTTATAATTGTTTTCAATAAAAATTGAACTCGATTCATCTGCCGTCATAATCAAATGATACTATGCTAAGCAAATAGCCAAGTGTTTTATTCGTGTTTGATTCGACTGAGTATTTTGGTGGCATTTTCGGATTTGCAGCTACTATCATATAACAAAATGAAATAATTTCTTTCCTTTAACTTAAAAAAGTAATATAATTTTTATTTTTACGTATTACTGATAAAGCTTTATAAATATATATTTTTTAATTTCACACCAATATTTCTTTATTTTTATTGCGCGATTACAATTTGTAAATTCTCGAAACACCTATCGTTAAAATTATGTTGCTTGGCTATCGATTTCGGTCACCAAAAACACCTATCGTTAAATTAAGTTGCTTGGAGATCGATCCGGTTGTCAAAAACATTGATATCATCAATCCCCCCCCCTCCGGTTCTACACTTTAAAACAATTTTTAAGTATAAAGGATTTTGTTCAAATAAACGATCCATAATTTTTTGAAACACAATGTAGTTAGCAAACTAATTAATAAACCTAAAAGTATACAAAAACACAAGGTACGAGATCAAAGAACAGAAACGTAAAATAAGCTTAAATCTAATACTATAAACTAAAACTATGTACATATTTAATTATACGAAAAGCAAAAGTCTAGAAAGCGTATAAAATATTTAGAGAACCAAAGAAACTTTAAGGAATATAAAATTTGAAAGTAAGCAAAATCGACGGTCAGCACACAGCCATAAGTGGATAGACAGATAAAAGGAACAAACAAGACCGGACGTATAATGCTCAATTTCTTTGGAGGCACCTATTCCTATAATTTACAAACAAGGATGGGTTACTTTGATATTTTTGGCCTCTTTTTGAAAATCGCCAAGTTCATCGTTGGCTTAATTGAACCTACTAAAATCATTCTTGCTGTAGAGCTCGTGCTGAAAGGTTCGTAAGTGAAATTCTAGCGGCGAGATTTATTGATTAGGTATTTTATAATTTTGAATTGTAATGTTTAATTGTTAAATTTTTTTGCAGTTTTTATATTGTGTTAATTTCCTGTTAAGTTTTCCATCATTTTAACATATTTGCCGATTTATGGAATTTCTAACTTATGTGAACAACTAGAAACTTTGACTCATAATTTTGAATTATTATTATTTTACTCTTTTTATATTGTATTTTTTTTTTTTTTTGTGCTTTGATTTGATATAATTAACATTTTCAGTTCATCGACTTTCTAGCTTCTGCGGTGTGAAAGCTCGATTCTCCGATCACGTGAATGGTAAAATTTTATGCTTTGATTATTTATAATGCTTTAATAATCCGTTTTAAAATTTCCAGGTATTTACCATTGTAGTAGATTCATTATTTTTTTAGTTCCTGCTGTGTGATTGCCCACTTGGCTGATATCGTGAGTGTAAAACTTTTTCTTGTCGTTAAATCGAAAGTTCTATTGATTGTTATGAAAAATTAGCGTATATATATGAGGTAAATTGTCTTTCTAAATTTTTAAATGATTGTGATAATAATAGAAAATACAAATTTTCTGGAGGTGTTCTTGTAAAAGAAGGGTGCCCTGCTAGGATCCAACCAAAGGTAATAACACTATTCTTAATAAGAAAATACATTTATTTAATTAAAAGTAAGAAAAAAATCATTATTAGAATGTATTATCTATCTCAAAAAATTTTATACGAATCACATGTAAAGATCTACACAATATGTTTAGATTTAACTTTCCCTTATTATGGTTAACCTTTTAGATTAACCTTACCTTTTCCATATTATGAGTGAAATTGTAGATTTAGATATTTAACACATTTGCTAACATGTGAACCTTCCTAGACATATAAAAGGAAAACTAGTTGTAGAAATATCAAAGATTCTATATTCCAATTATTAATGGAATATCTTGGTAGAATCACTCTTTATAAAGACTCTTAAGGGATCAGTGTAATATATTTTTCAAAGCATAATCAAGCATTTCAACTGGTTTATAAAACTTGTATAGAGTTCATTAAAGCTAATCTTGAAATGGGTATTGAAAAATCTTCAGTATTAGAATATATATTCGGTTAATAGAAGTTTAATTGTACTTGACTAATAAGAAATGCTTTACTCTGTTGCTCATGTTATTACTAATAAATTAAATACAGGAAATATGTATTGCGTTTCAACATTCTGGGAGAAAGGGTGCCCAGTTAAAAATTAATTGCATTACTGCCAATGATGACCAAACAGTTTCACATGCTTCTAAAACATATTTCGGAATAGTGTTTGGCTTTGCAATTGGCACCTTCAATGCACTTGGAAGAAATGGTTAAATGGTCTTGTTTTCCAATTTTGAAATGCAAAGGGAAATTTCTCTAGTAGCTCTTTTGGAAGGAATAAGTTCAATAAGATGTAAACAAATAATGGAAAATTTTAAAATTGCATCGACTGATAAAAAGCCTGCTTTCAATAAATATTTTGATGATAATTATTGTAATTCAGCCTACTAATAGTATAAGTCACATCATCTACTTCTGCATGCCAATACTGATAAAAATATATATTGCTAATCTTTTCACAATACATGAATGTCCAATTATTTTAAAATGAAAATTTAACTGTCAAGCAGATAGTTTGTTGAAAATACAGCATGACACATATTTAGCACATTATAGAATTTTAAATGATACTCTCTCCAGTTTATATCCTCACAACCTGTTTCCATTTCAAAATGAATTAAAAATTCCTGACAGATATTTATGACCAGGCAACATATTCTTGGTTTGTAAAATTGCAGACTAATGGAGATGTATTTTATGTAGTTAAAAAGATTATGGAAGCATTTCAGAAAGAGGTTGTGTGTGTGATCAATGCCATTACAGGTGTGTAAAATTATCATGTTCAGCTTGGTATACATGTGAATGCTCAGATAATCATGTACCATGTAAACATATTAAGTTCATTCTTAAATTGTTTGAGAGATTCCATGTTGTTGAAAATGTTGAATATACTTCTTTCCATATCTCAGATAGAAAGTGTGGTATGGGGTCTTCCGTCAAAGAAATATGTAATGACATAAGAAAAACCAGGAAACTGAACTTCTATTTGTAGTATTGAATTGTTTTTTGCAAGGTAAAATAGTTCAGGAACAATTGTCTCAACATGCAATTCAGTAAAAGAAAGGTAAAAAGTAATTACTAAAGAATTATTTACCTGATCCTCATGTACCTACCTCCCAATCAGCATTTAAACTAGCAGTAAATATTTAAGTCAACTATTAGAGATATAAAAAAAGAAAAACTCTGGGTTGTTCTTTTTTTAGTTGTCAAGAAAGAAAACATTCAAGCTCAGTCTAATCAGCATTACTCAATTCAAAAACTATTTGCAAAAAAACTTAACTGTATCTTTAACACCTGATATATGCTTGTAGTGTTGTTTTATGTTTTCCAAGACATTTAGCTATGTTTTTATGGGGTAAAGTTGTTGTATATTTTTATATCAGATGAGGAGGTAAGTAATTAGCAAAAATAACCAAATTTTTGTCACAAATGGCTTTATGACAGTATATTAGAAGCATATAATTTAAAAATCATGCAGGATAGAGATTCCATTGCAGTTGAATGTTACCACACAAATTTTGGAAAGTGATGGGAAAATGGTAATTTTTTATATCATTCATTCTTAATAAAATTTTAGGCAAAAAAATTGATTTATTCTTTTAAACATATAAATTTAGAAAATACATGTATACTTTTTGCAGGTAAGTGTTTAAATATAAAATATATAGAATCAGGTGATGTTAATGCTTGCTATCAATACAAGCAAAAGTATATACTAAAGTAAGTAATATGTTTAAACTTATGTGTAAATAATTCTTAATAATAAATTATTCATCATTTTGATAATATTTGTGCTATTTGTTATACAGGAATAGACCTTGAAAATCTGCCTTGCCTATTTAGAAACAGGTATTTCATCCATATGTTATATTTCATGGGCGATGAGGAAATTGGTAGTGAAAGTAATGATATAATGTGATTGCCTTTTTTATGGTATAGATGTACTAATAAGGATTTATTTATTTTTTGTCCAGTAATGGACCAGTTTTTGATATACTATTTGTTTTATAAATACTGTAAATAGTTAAAGTTTTTCAGGTTCCTTTATACGTGTTCTGTGTATCAACCAGAGAGAGATGAATGTAGTAAATATTCTTACATCACTGAGAGTCTTGAATGACTTTTTGATCTTAAAGAGTGCTAGATGGGTTTTTCAGTTGTGGTGACATATACATAATAATTGCATCACAGTTGAGAAAGACTTTCTAAAGCATTAAAGATTGTGTAGTGTAATTAATTAGTAAGTAATATTTATATGATGGGAAATGCAATATAAGTTAATATTTTATTTAGTTTTAAAAGCAATTAATTGTCTACTTTTTTTAAGATTGTCAACAATATTAGTTACACAACACTTTTTAATACAGTAGGTATAATTCAAAACCATTTGAAAAATACAATGGTTTGTGCAGTAAAGTAGTTTAAAAGGTGGTGCATTCAGTCTTATGTCAAAGCGGTACAAGTAATAAATTTTTCTTAAATTAAAAAACCTTGTATAGTTGATTTTTCATAATGTTTACAAGTTCCATAAGTAAACAATCATTAGCTGCATAGTTATTTATATTAAAATTTTAACATTTACATGCAACATAAATACATTTAAGAAAAAAACGTTTAACAGTCATGTTTTGTAAAGAAAATTGGGAAACTGTATTTCTTTTTTTAAAAAAAGGTATAAAGTATTCATTCAGTTTTGAAATCCTAGAAATATTATGTAAGTCAATTATTTCTTTGCTACTTTCCATTACAAATGATTCTGTTGTAGCTAAGTTCATCAAAATCGTTTCCTTCAACCACATACTAGAATCCTAAGAGGGTTTTCAGATAAAAATATAACTTAGTTCTTGGTTTTGCTAGTTTTTTTTATAATGCTTGATACTCAGCTTAACAAATATTAATTTTTTTAAATACTATTAATACTTCAATATTTTCGCGATTTATACTTTTGTATTACTATTTAAAAAATAATTTTCCGGGTGTGCTAACTTTTGAAGACTTTCAGAAATATATAAAACCTGCAGCTAATTGATGAATTGAGGCTTCACATAACAAATAGCGATCTTACATCGATAGATTAAATCAGTCGCATTAAAATAGAAAGATAGCTTTTTATTGGACCTCGTAAAAAAGTTTGTTAATGTCTCTGTCTCAATTGCTACTATTATTCTTATTCAAACTTGCATAAAGACTTCTATTTTTCTTTGGTGATCTTTTTGACAATCACATCGTTCTGATTTTTAAAAAAATGCATTAAAATAATTTTATATTATTATACTAATATTTTATTTTACTAAAAGGATGAAATTCCGTAGAACTATTAATCTTGGGAGGGTTTTATTTGAAATTAAAGAAGATATTGCTGCAAAATAAAAGATTCGCAATAATATACTTTAGTATTCTAATGATATATTTCAATTATTGTGAGATGAATGAAAGAAATGCATTTATTAAAACAGGCTCGGATGTGTGTAACAAGACAAAATTTGCTTGATATTAAATTGAGAGAAACTCAGGAACGATCACAACAATCTCATATTAGAAAGAGTTGTACATTTTTTAATAAATTCTGACGGGATTTAATAAAAATTTTGGAAAGGCTGGGCATGTTTTTCAAAGATTTGTCTGATGATTATAAAAAAGAATTCAAACAACACCTTATTTATTAAAATTTATCCGATAAATATCTCCGAAATTTCGAGTTTTTTTTTTTAATATTTAACTATTGGATTCAGTTTATTGATCAGCAATAAAATAAAGAAATGTTTAAAAAATTTGCTTAGTATAAAAAATGCATAAAATAACAATTGAATACCATGAAATTAGTAAAATTAGAAACCTGTGTTGCTCCATGACCCAATCGATCAATTTAAAACATTGTCAGCATATATATATATACCTGATAAGGTTTGGGCTAAAAAAAACAAATTAAAAACTTCCTTACTGAGATCACTATGTACCCTAAGCTTAACATTTATAAAAACAAAATATAGACCTTTATAAATCGTTTCTAGGTTTAAAAAGAAGGGGGGGGGAAACATTGTTTTAGCGAAATGATTTTATGTTCTTTGCAACAATATGTGTATAATATTAATTGGATAATTGCAAATGAGTTAAAATGGCTAATAATTCTATTAGGGATGTTTAAATCACATAACCTTAAAGTAAGCCGCTTTTCAAGATTTGGCTGTGAAATAAGCAATTATGAGCTGCCGAGCCCTGCTTTAGAGGTGCGAGAGATTCTAAAGATGAAAAGGCGGAGACAGAGAGTCTTATTGCCTTCTTCTCGGAAAAGGGAATGAGATTTACTTTTAACATTTATTGGAGGCATCTGGTCAAAGTGGTTCAACAGTATCGGGGCTTAGAGGTGTGGTCTTCCTAGAAAACTTTTTGAAAAAGCAGTTAATTCCATTGACACAATGCAGAGTAGGATTCAAGCTATCTTGAATGACTACCGCGTGACATAGATCTATATTTATACTGAGAACAGCAATATTTTCTTCCTCAATTGATTTATCTGTAAAGCAGTTGAAATGATTAAAGATAAAAAAATTTCCTACACATCATAAGGGGAAAATCAGAAAAAAACGAAGCCAAGTTTTTATAAGAATGTAAATACGCATTAAAAATAGATCTATCATAAAATAATTTGAATCAAATATAAGCTGAAATTAACTATGCAATTATAAAGAAAAACGTCGGAATTTAGTGAAGAAATTTCTATGTAAAGTTCAAAAAATATTTTTCATGTTTTTTTCCTGCGTTCACATAAAATTGAATAAGCGAAATATTTTATAAAGCTTTGCAATAAAATTCCATGTGTAAGAATATTAACAATTGTTAAATACAGTTAGATCATTTTTACAAGTGGTAAAAATACAGCAAAATTGCATTTCATATAATACATCAATATCTTTTTATAATCCTAAGAAAAACTTTTCTTGTATATATAAGTAGATGAAAAGTGGGGGTTCTGGATCACGAGGCTCTGAGGCTTTTGAGGTCTCAACCTCAGTCAAACTGCAGCCTCTCCGTCCCCTCCCCCCGCGTCCTGTTTCGCCTCTTCACCCCGTCCCTTTTCGCCCCGCGGTCCTTCGCTCTTCTTTTCGCTCCTTCCCATCCACCCCTTCCAAGGTGGTCCCTCTCATTTCGCCCTTCTTCATCCGTGACGCTTTACCCCCCCCCCTTATCCTTGCTCTCGCGTTGATAAATATTAAACTTATTTCCGAATTGAATCATATCTAAAAATAATTTCGGAAGTTAACATGGTATTAATGATTAAAACCAGTATTTGAATTCAACATGGAGTGGAAAAACATTTATCGTGTTCCCGAACACGCAGGTAGTTTCGGTGGTATCGATGCTGCATATCGTTCTCTAGAAGGGAAGGTTTCTAGAAAAGATATAAAAAATTGGTTACAAACAAAGGAATCATATACTTTGCATAAACCAGTTAGGAAAAAATTTGATACGAATCGTGTAATCGTTGGCCAAATAAATCAGCAATTTCAGGCAGATCCAGTCGATATGCAATCCTTATCTTCTTTTAATGACGGTTACAAAGATTTGTTGACTTGTATCGATGTTCTTTCGAAATATGCTTGGGCTATACCATTGAAGAATAAAAAAGCCGAATCTATTGTATCAGCTTTTAAAAAAATATTTTCGGAGTGCATTCCGAAAAAATTACAAACAGATGCTGGAAAAGAATTTGTGAACGTTGTGTTCCAAAAATACCTAAAGAAAATGAAAGTTGGATTTTTTACAACAAATAATAAGGCAAAGGCCTCTATTGTAGAACGATTCAATCGTACTTTGAAGACTAAAATGTGGAAGTATTTTACTGAAATGAACACAAAGTGTTACAATGATGTCGTTGGAAAATTAGTGTACAGTTATAATCATACATGGCATCGAAGCATTCGCATGGAACCCTGCTCGGTAAGCGAACGAAATCAAACTCAAGTGTGGCTAACTTTGTACGGAAAATCTCTGAAAGAACAATCAAAATCCATATTCAAAGTGGGTGATACCATGCGAATCAGCAGAGAAAAACTTAATTTTGAAAAGGGTTATGAACAAAATTGGACGAGAGAAATTTTTACTATTCACCAAATCCTTTCTAGAAATCCAATAGTTTACAGAGTAAAAGATTTATCTGGGGAAATTATTCAGGGCACCTTTTATCCCCAAGAACTGCAAAAAGTATCCGATTCTGGATTTTATCCTGTTGAAAAAGTTATTAGAACAAGGAAAAGGAATGGCAAAAGCGAATATTTAGTAAAATTTCAGGGTTACCCAGAAAAATTTAATGCATGGGTAAGTGATGTCAGAATGATATAAATGGGAGCGCGTAATACACTTTCTTTAGTTTGAAAGATGTCATTCTACATGACACTAGTTAGTGACAGTTCCAAGCTTTTTTTTCCAGAAAATAAAATATCCCATTTTATGACTCAACTTCCATTGCCTATTACTTTGACTAATGGAGAGTGGGAAGTTGGTTTAGTAGATTTAATATATCCACACACATGGTATAACATAAGAAATGATAATAATATATTCGGATTCGATGTAGGTAATGGAGAATTACTCGTGAGACGAGTTCCACCAGGTTGTTATGAAACTGTTCCAGATATTTTAAAAGGGATGCATTTGGAATTGCGCCAAAACAAAATCGAGTTTTTTTATCATTCTGTGACAAAGAAGGTAAAGATAAAGCTAGGTGATCAGGCTAAAGTCGTTTTATACAAAGGCATAGCTGAATTATTAGGTTTTGAACCTGGTGAATATAAAAAATCAGTGGAAAGTCCTTACATAGCTGATCCTACAGCATCATTTCCTATCATGTATGCTTACTGTGATCTCGTTGAACCTCAGATCGTCGGACACATTCAAGCTCCACTCCTGAAAATTTTAAAAGTAGAAGGAAAAGACGGAGAAGTAGTCAATGCTCACTATACAAGACCTCACTACGTACCTGTTATTCGACAACATTTCCAAACAATTGAAATGATTCTGCGATTACATTCTGGTGACTTAGTTCCTTTTGAGAGAGGTCGCGTGATAGCTGTGTTACATTTTAGACTGAGACAAATCATTTAAAAGAAGATGCGTGTATATATAAAATTCATTTCTTAAAAGAAATTTAATGAGTAAAGATGCTTGTTCCTTATAATTGTTGTACAAAGCAATTTGAAGACTATTACATTTCACAAACAGGAAATGGACTCCCATATTACGCTGGACAATCTTTTCAGAAAGGATATGGTATTGGTGGGTGGTTCAAACGATTATTCCGTACAGCTTTACCTTTTCTGAAGAGTGGTGTTAAATCAGTGGGAAAAGAAGTTTTCAAAACAAGCACACAAATTGCAAATGACATGTTGGAGGGTCAGAGTTTTCCAAAGTCTGCTAGACAAAGAACTAATGAAACTGGAAAAAAGTTAATGAAAAAAGCTATCCAAAAAGCTGATGAAATGATAGGGCATGGTAAAAAGCATCAAAGGTATAAAAGAAAGAGGAAAGGAATGCAAGCTACCAGTTCTTCCAAATCGAAGAAAGTAAGAGGACGAGATATTTTCGATCATTAGGAATGATGGCTTTTCTATTAAAGGAGTCTCCTGAATGTGTTAAATCTGAGCTGAATTTATTTTTAGCTCCTCCTACCCAGACTGTAATAGAAAAAGGTCAATGGGTACAATTCCATCCCATTACTAATGTTGCAGATGGAGGTCCTATTGAATTCCTCATACCTGGGAGTGGTGATGCTTACCTAGACCTCTCTCAGACTCAATTACATGTTCGGGCAAAAGTCTTTAAAAGCGATGGTAAAGTGATTACTGATGAAAATAAAGTTGGACCTGTAAACTTATTTTTACACAGTTTGTTTTCCCAAGTAGACGTTTGTTTAAACGAAAGAACAGTTTCCTCTAGCAATAATACATATCCTTATAGAGCTATAATAGAAACTTTATTAAATCATGGGTACGACAGCAAAACTTCTCAACTGACATCTGAACTTTATTATAAAGACACTGCTGGCAGGATGAACATTTATGATGAAAACGATAAGGAACCGAATGAAGGATTCAAAAGCCGTGTGAAATTCATTAAAAGGAGTGGAACTGTTGATATGGTTGGACGACTACATGTGGACTTATTTAACCAAGACAGACTTTTATTAAATTTAGTGGATGTGAAACTAAAACTCATACGAAGTAAACCATCATTTTGTTTGATGGGAGAGGGAGATTACAGTGTGATTTTTGAACATGTCTCCCTTTATGTAAGAAAAGTACAAGTTAATCCGGGTGTTGTTATAGGTCATGCAAAAGCTTTAGAAAGAACAACGGCGAAATACCCAATTGATCGAGTTAGCTGCAAGGTATTTTCAATCCCACAATCTAGTTATTCCTTCATACAAGATAATGTATTTTCTGGGCAAATGCCTAAGCGTATTGTCATAGCATGTGTGGATAATGATGCTTTCAATGGGAATTATAAAAAATCCCCTTTCGAGTTCAAACATTATGATGTGAATTTCATCGGTGTGTATGTAGACGGTCAACCTGTTCCCCATCAACCTCTAGAACTAGATTTTGAAAAAGGAAATTATATTCAAGCTTATAATAACTTATTTTTAAATTCTGAAGGACTTCATTTGTCTAGATCAGAATTTGCTAAAGGTTATTCCCTGTTTTTATTCGATTTATCCCCAGATCTTTGTGAAGGAGAGCATTTTAATCTCATTCGTCACAGCAATTTGAGGGTCAAGTTAAAATTTAACAAGGCTCTGAATGAAACTGTCTCACTTATTGTATTCGCCGAATTTGAATCACTGATTGAAATAAACAAGACAAGAAACGTGTTATTTGACTTTGGGAATTAAATGTTCAGCTCTCAGATAAGTAAAATTTTATCGAAGGAGGCTCCTAGAGATTTTTTTAGGTGTGTATCCTTCTGACAAAATACCTAAGACCAAGAAAAGAGCAGCACTCGTGGTAAATACAGACCCCCATGATAAAGAAGGATCTCATTGGTTAGCTATGTATATTCAAGATGAAAAGACCATCGAATTTTTTGACTCTTACGGATTTCCCCCATCGGTATACGAGCCTCATATCTCACAATATGTAAAATTATTTCCAAACGTAATATAAAATGAAACTTCATTACAAAGCCTCACATCAAATGTTTGCGGACAATATTGCATATTCTATCTTCTTAAAAGGTGTCAAGGACATTCAATGAGTTATATTTTGGGACGCTTTCTGAACCACAAGAAAAATGATTTTAGACTGTATTTGTATTTCAAAAAAATGTATAATGTAACGATGGTTTTTAAGAAATAAAAAATAAAGAAAAAAAATTGAGATCTTGTTTTATATATATATATATATACATTCTATTTATTGTATAAAGTTTTCCATACATTTATCAAGCAAAAAGTATATTTCTAATTACATTTTTAAGCTATTATCTTTTTTATAAACATTCAATTAAAAATAAGTTAACACTATTTTCTATTCCTTCCCTTTATTCTTTAAATTTTCTTTGACCCTTCTCTTATTGTTCCCCTTCATTCCTTATATAAATCAATTCTCATTTTATCTATCTATTTTTGCTTTTCAACAATAAATGCAATGATCAGAAAATGTTTTATTATAATATAACCCTCTTTAACCATATCATAAATAAAAACGCACACAATGTTTGAATGAAAAAATAAGTTTTATTTCAAATATATCAAGCAAATGAAAATTTAATATTGAATCCAAGTAGCAGGTTTTGCATACATGGTCTTGTGCTTAAAATATCTATTTTTTATTAACTGAGATGGAAAATCAGACTCTTTAGAATATCAATAAATTTCCAAAGTCCATTCGGTTCAGTTTTTCTATCTTTTAACAAAAACGCTACCAAGTCCACAATGTTGGTATTAGGAAGTATCTTGTTTTTGATCATTAGTTCTTTCTCATTAGTCCATGATAATGACGTACTATTTTGTTGAAGGAGTTCCATAATTTTCTGAGCTTGGTATTTTCTTTTCAAAGGTATCTGATTCAAAATTTCATTTTCGATATTTATTCGTTGTGCATCAGAGGAATCCATTTGGTCAACTTCTTCTTTTTTCTGATTTGTATTAAATTCCTCAAATTTAACTTCGTGTATTGGCTCTGTTATGTTTTGTTGGAGAGGAAAATTTGTATACTTTTGAAGAATTTGAGTATATAAAGTAACTTTCTCTTGATCGCTTAAATTAGGTCTTCGAAGAATTTTGTGCATTTCCTTATCTAAATCGGTTAAATGAGTTTCGGCGAATTATCGCAGTCTCTCTTCAGGTACAAGGACGAATTTCTTAGTGTGCTTGCTCCATGTAGCAATGATGATAAAACAGAAACTGCTGCAGGTATGAGGAAGCTCAGAAAACCTTCGCCTTTCTGTACAAGTAGTTTCCTTTTTTTATATAATGGTACTTTCCTACTTCCTAATTTTCTTAGTACTTTTTTGTAGGGGAAAAGCCGAGACTTTTGATGTTTTGTCAAAGGGACGTTTCCTTTGAGAATGTTGATGGTACATTCACACAAAGCCTTTATGAGGGAGTTTGTACAATTTCGTAAAAGAGCAGCTTTGCTTTTGCTTTGAGCCAGTTGCTTCAAATGATTAATATGTTGACTCGCTAACATTTTTAAGTTAAATGAAAAAAATGATTGTGTTACAAGCTTTAAATAACTTTCAAAAGTTAATTATTTTATCTCACGTAATTTTTTTTTTTAACAATATATTTTTCCACAGTTACAGTAATTTAAGAGAAGGTATCCACTACTATAAGTAAAACATCCAATTTAATTTAAAAGTGTGATTTCTTTTTTTTTAACGATTAACTATATTTAAAAACTATTGTAATCAATCTCATGACGAAAATTGGCTAATTGGAAATGAACCAATTTTGAGTTATCGGGATTGATAGAAGATATTCTCATCCTCTGGAAATAATCCAGTGCGAAGACGTAATTTTTCATCTGTTTCTGGCCTTAAATCAATAAACAAATAACCATACGCAACCGAAGTTGCATCCTTGAAACTCTCTTGAAAGTACTTGGTTTGACTTAGATACATTTGCTTAGCTAACACAAGCCATTTGCATTTTATCCCTTACGTTTTTAAACCAACACATGTAAGATGCATTTAATGAAATAGTTCGAAATTCTGCCCCTTTATAAAAAAGATTTTAAGCAATAAAGATAACTGAAATATTTTTATGATGGCTACCTTTCGTAAGCAAATTTGATAACTTTTTATCGCCTCCTAATTCGGACATTAAATCATCAATGATGATTAATGCATTTGAAAATTATAAATATTCTTTGTTTTCTCTTATTACTCTTTTAATTCTTTATGCACTATCCCGCTACGAGAAAATAGAAGTCAAAAAGGAGGGGAGGGGGATGGCGAAAAAAAGAGCGAAGGACCGCGGGGCGAAAAGGGACGGGGTGAAGAGGCGAAACAGGACGCGGGGGGGGGACGGGGTGAAGAGGTGAAACAGGACGCGGGGGGAGGGGACGGGGAGGCTGCGGTTTGACTGAGGTTGAGACCTCAAAAGCCTCAGAGCCTCGTGATCCAGAACCCCCACTTTTCATCTACTTATATATAATTAATTATTTAACGTATGTTCAAATTTTGAAACGCTAGCAAGAAGTAAATCATTTGAAAAATGTTTCGGATGGTACCAAGTAATGAGATACGCAAAATATTATTTATAAGTTCTAAAAAACATGTCTACTTTGCTAGAAGGGTTAGCTATCCAAAATACTAAATATTATGAGGTACAGACAATTGCACAGGAAAATCAAACATATACAATAATATAAAATTTTTCATGAAACTAGTTTAGCTGTTAATATTTTTGTTTTTTAATCTTTTTTTTTTTTTTTTGAAACAAATACGTATATTTCCGAATACGGTGAAAAATGTTTAACACGAAACTGATTATTTTGGAATTGAAATATTTTTTCGTGTTAAAGGATATAGTAAAAAAAAAAACATATTTCACCAAAATTAAGTTTATTAGAGTATTTTATATAGATCTAAATATTCATGTATTTAATAAAAATCAATGAAACAAAAACATTCATAAAAACTTAATGAAATTTATTGCAAAATTTCAAATTTTTTTTAAAAACAAAACATTTATTGAGTTTTTGGAAAATAATCTGATGAAAAAAATTTACTAGTTAACAATGGCGTTACGTAGAATATTAAGGCCTACGTGCAAAATCAGATTTTGGACCCCAAGCCATATCTTACAAAGAATTGCAAAACCGTAACACACCAGGCATTGCCCCCTTCCTCCCCCCCCCCCACACGATGCGGGAGCGTACATTACGCCACTGATATCAAACATCGTTTTGCTTAGAAATCTAGCAACTTTGGTAATCTTTCTGCACGAGATACAAATACTATAGGCCCAGACCTAGTTAGAGTCTGATAAAAGGCCTTTTTGTGCAGAGGGGGATTAAGCGACCGAATGGCCGCCAGGGGCCCCAGGCGTTTGAATGGGCCCTAAAACTTGAGCAATTCATACCATAAGATTTGTAAAATTTATACGCACAGAAGGCTTCACACACAGCACATTTATACTTCTTTATATTTAGAACAGTAAGCAGGGACGTCTTAAGACTTCTTGAGGCCCTGGGCCCTTTCGCAAAAGTAGACCCCCAAATATGACGCATAAAAGTAGACTGCGTAGCATACGTTGTCAAATACTCGTACAAACCCTAAACAAATAAATGTGTATAACTTACAATTGCACAAATCGGCTAGGCCTATATAAGGACGATGGTCATCACATGTAGCCAGTTGACATATTATCCGAAATTCCAAGCTTTTCGGAGAATATACCACCCGAAAAAACAGTCGAACGTTGAAATTATTCGAAACATGATCTTATTAAGGCTGAGTCGAAAACGAGATGAGGGCCCCAATGTGGCCGAGGCCCTGCTCCAGTTGGCCCATGCCTTAAGACGTCCCTGACAGTAAGTATTAGAACTTTTTGCTAAATTTGGATAAAATATTGAAAATTATACAGGTCAGTCATTTGATAATGCATTCAATATGTCCAGGTAATACTCAAGTCTACAGGCACATATTAAACTACAGTTCAAGCGCAACTTTTTTTTTTTTGTGCCAGTCACTCCTTAAATTTTGTAGAAAATTTTGCAACAAAAAGTGTAGCGATGTGATTAAACATATTATGCTGCCCAGAAAATATTCATTTTTTCTCTGCATACTCCCCCCCCCCCATCTTCAATCGAGTGGTAGCGTGTCGCGCTTTCACACCACGTTCAGGGTTCAAACCCCGGGCTGGCAAGGTCGACTCAGCCTTTAATCCCTTCAATGGGTCAATAAAATGAGTACCAAGCTTGTGCTCGGGAACTAAGGTTTCGCGCCAGACTGACCACCTGACCGGAATATGAGGCCATGCTTCTCAGTGCCCAAGATCACGAAAACTGAGATGGGCACAGTAGGCCTTGGCCCTCTAGTGGGATATTGCACCACTGAAAGTTGAATTTATCAACCCATCATTGGCGAATATTAATAAAATTCTGGAAAGAAGTAAACGTGCAATATCGGTGATAAAAGTTTTAGGTACATGATGGTCAGCAAAAGGAGATGTCGTACGAGCTATAAGACTGTGTTATACGCATACAAGAGATACCCTGGCCGAAATCCGTGACGCGAATGAGGGAAAAAAAGGTTCAATAGTGAAGGCACAACTTCCCTTTTGAAACAGATGGACAAATATGAAATTTACCTAATGACCTGATTTTGAATATCTTACTGCTGAGAATAATTGCTACAAGTAAATAGTTGCAAAATGTTGAGTGAATTATTAAAAGGCTCTAGTCTACCAAAATATCTAGAATATTATATCCAAAATTTCGGACATGAATTCGGAAAAATCATTTATGAATTTGAAAGAAGGGAAAATTTCACAGTGAATTCATTTTGTGTCATATACGATAGGACAATAACAGAACTATCCCGAAGAGCTGAGATATATGAAACTGTTTTAGAACACACCTAACTGTATTTTTGAAGAGAGATTATTACCTAAAATTAAGAAGAAAGCTCTTATACAAAGACTAATGGATATTTATGAAGATGGTATTGAATCTTTTAATTTTCGCGAAGTATTGGATCAGTTTTTACGATTTTTGAAAGAAAACAAAGACACATTGAAAACCCCACGAGAAATTTATCGAGTTGCTAGAGAAATGGTATCAGGGGCGGCTCTAGGGCTGGACAAACCGGACCTCTGTCCGGAGCGGCAAATTTTAATGGCGGCATTTGGATCGAATTTTGGAAAATATTTTTTAGTGTTACAAAAAGTTTGTTATATTTTTCTAAAATATGGGTGTGAATTTTATATTTCATTTATCGTGCTTTATTCTTTATTTTGTTCTCTGAATGTTTAATGTCAGTTGTCTTTTGTGTTGAAACTTTAAGGGTTCGAGGCGGGAGTATATGTTAAATCATGAAATTTGATATGCTTACACATCTTTCACTGGTAACTTTCTCAACATCCAGGAGTGAGGTCACAATAGACATTCCTTTCACCCATACGATGTCCAGTGTCAGCTATCCAAAAGGGGACAGGGGTAGTAAAAGTTTTTAATGGATAGAGAGCCACAAGAGATGTTTTTAGTCTTGAATGTAGTTACTATTAGTTAAAATATATACTTGTGATCCCCACCATCAGTAGACTCTTTTTCGAAGAAATTGGCCCACTGAAATGGGCCATTTCTTCTCTTACATTTTACTCGTTTGAAATAATAATAGGTAATTATGTACTTAATTTCGAATTATTTTGTATTTTTAAGGCTTAATATATATATATATATATAGGATGCATTTTTGTTCGTCAGAATTATTCAGGTTTTATAGTTGTGTATCGATGTGAAACAATTTATCTTTTTTAATTATAATTTCTGGCTTTGGAGAGGGCCGGCATTTTCCACTTTGTCCAGGGCGGCAAAACTGCTAGAGCCGGCCCTGATGGTATCGATTTTCCCTAATGTGCAGACATACTTTTGAAAATATATTTAACAATACCGATACCAAATGTATCAGGTGAGTGATCTTTTTCAGTTTTAAGGCGCGTTAAAATTATTTAAGAATGCTATGGGAGAGGAGACAAGATGAACAACCTTGACATATTACGTATAAAATAAGATTTTTTGGACAAAATAGACACGGGAAAAAATTGATGAATTTGCCAAAAAGAAATCAAGACATAACGTTTTACAGCAAAATTGCACAAGCTCTTTAATAAAGTTTTTAATTTTTTTTAAAGTTAAGGTTTATCTTGAGCAATTGAGTTTCAATATAGCTATACATTTTATTACGAGATTTTAAGTTTAACGAACCTTTTCACTATTTTAGTTTTTTACTCTTGAATTCATGGGCCTCAAACCTTTTACCGCCAGGGGCCTCCAACTAACTTAATCCGTCTCTGTCTTTGTATTGGAATCAGATCTCGAACGCCACTTATATAAATGTCGAAGTTTCAGTGTTATTTAAAAAAATTATTTCAGGATATTACTGGAATCTGTCATTAAATGTAATTTTCTAATATATAAAAGAAAGTTTTTTTTAAAAAAATGAAAATGAAATGAATTTAAGGCATCAGATAATTCAGTATTATAAAAAGGTTTTTTCGACTGGAAAACACCCTAAATTGTATTAAAATGATTTCATCCTATATATGTATTTCACAAACTCCCCAGTTATTTTATTTCATACTTACTGTTTCCATAAAATTCATCAAGTTTAGAAAGTTTTATTGCAATTTTTATATTCATTTGTTTGAAAAAAATGGGCTTTCCAAATGAGCTATGGTTTCGAATCTTGATTTCATTCACGATCCTTTGTTTTGAATATTGTAGTATGCTTCATATTAAACGAAATTGATCCTTGCAATCCTTAGACGGCGTAATATGGATGGGAGAAACGAGATACGGTGTCACATATTTGTCACTAGCATTTCAGAAATTCGAGGTACTGCGTCGCCTATCCAAATTAAAATTTTCAGTTGTTTGTGATTACAAACCATTCATTTATAGTACTAATATTACCTTTAATGAATATGTTAAGTGTATTGAAATCAGTAATTCAAGGAAGAAAATTTTGAGAAAATCCCTTAAGTAGTATAAATACTTTACTGTAATAAACTAAGATTTTCTGACTTACAAATTAATGCAGCATATAATACGAAAGTCATTTATGAAAATCATTTTCATTTACATTATTAGGAATAAATGTATACATTCCATATTATATTGTCAACCACGTTGAAATATTTAGTGAAAACATGCACAGATTATCCAGAATATAAACGTTTTTGAAGAATGTTAACATTTTGACTTGAAAATAATAAATTAACTTCAATTTTTTTAATTAATGGTCGTTACAGTAAACGTCATCCTATTGATGCGAGCTGCTAATTTATTTTTCTCTACTTTTCACAATACATCAAATTTAATGAGTTAATTCCATTTATTTAATACTTAAATCCATCAAAATATATTTAATATTTTTTTAAAGAGATGTCAGTGGTACTCAATGGCGTAAAGTACACCCCCGCATCGCAGGGAGGCCCAGGATTCAAGGGGCCCATAGCCTGAATGATGTCAAATAAGTAATCCTTTGTAAGATCCGGCTTGGGGCTTAAAACCAGACTTTATAGGGGCCCCTAATATTTTCCGTTAGACATTTGGTGGTACTTAAAAAACTTTTGAAATGACTGCCTCCTTGTAAGCCCATTACAATCAAATTTATATTATCTGAGACTGCCGGCTCTAGCAATTTTGCCGTCCCGGACAAAAATGAAAAATGCCGCCCCTCTCGCCAAAGTAAAAAAAAAAAAACTATTATTAAAAGATAAAAATTGGTCATAAATGCACACCTATAAAACTTGAATATTCCTTGCGAAGAAAAAGAGAGCTAACAGTTCATATATATGTATATATATATACTAGCTGTTACCCGCCCGCTTCGCTGGGTATTTCATGATGTTTTATAAATTTTTACTGCTTATATATATGTATAAATTATTGATATCTAAGTCCTGCATTAAGAATTCGATTGTATTGAAAAATATACTTATACCTGTAACTGTCGCCTGTTGATAAAAAAAAAGGGGCAGAACTCATCTAATTTGTATTTTCTAAAAATCTCTAAAATTGAAGCATAGAATGATGTTTGCTCTTTCGTAACCCAAAAACCAAGTGGATTCCCGCAAAACCAATTTTCGGTGGATCTCTACTCCGTAAATTGAACATGCAAGCCAAATTTCAAGTCTAAATCTAACAGAAAAAAACAAAAGTTTTACTATCAATATCCCGTAATCCCGTTGAGAGCCGTTTTCCAAAATAACCGCTCTTAGCGGATTTCAACTCAACAAAAGAAAAATGCAAACCAAATTTCATTATTATAGTCCTTGTAGCTCGAAAAAAGTAATTTTTTTTGTCAATACGTCCCAGTAATCCCCTGCACCCCCAGAACTTGATTTGCTTAAAATACATTCTTAGTGGATCCCTATTCAACAAAAGAAACATGCTTAACAAATTTCAAGTATATGGGTCTAACAATTAAAAACAGGAATTTTTTTCTGTAACTCCTCTTGACCCCTCGCAACATCTTGGGGGTCAATTTTCGTTTTACTCTTTGTTAGAGGAACTCTATTCCATGAAAGGAACATGCCTACCAATTTTCAAGCAGGATGATCAAATAGTTTAAAAATGGAAATATTTATCGATTACGCCTCTTAATCTCCCGAAATTAAACTTGGTAGTTGATATTCGCGAAACCCATTTTGTAGCGGTTCTCTACTTTACGAAAGGAATCTGCTTATCAAATTTCAAGACTGTACGTCTAATAGTTTAAAAATGGGGATAATTATCTATAACGCCACTTGAGCCCCCGCAACGCCACTTCTGGGTCTGTTTTCACAAAACCCATTTTGTAGGGGAATTGCACTCTATGAAAGGAATCTGCTTAGCAAAATTTGAAGACTGTGCGTCCAATAAATTAAAAATGCAAAAAAAATTATCAATAACGCCCCTTGAACCCCCGCAACGCCACCTAGGGGTCGATTTTCACAAAACACATTTTGTAGTGTATCTCTATCCTATGAGAGGAATCTGCTTACCAAATTTCAAGACTGTGCGTCTAATAGTTTAAAAATAGAAATAATTATTTATATCTGCCCTTAACCCCTTGGGGGTCAATTTTTCCCAAACCCGTTTTGTAGCGGATATTTACTCCATGAAAGAAACATTCCTACCAATTTTCAAGCAGGGAGGTCAAGTAGTTTAAAAACGAAAATATTTATCTAATACGCCACTAATTCCCCGCAACGCCACTTAGCGGTCTGTTTTCACAAAACCTTCTTATAGCTGATCTCTACTCTATGAAAGAAATCTATTTATCAAATATAAAGACTGTGCGTCTAATAGTTTAAAAATGGAAATAATTATCTATAACGCCCCTTAAGTCTCGCAACGCCACTTGGGGGCAATTTTCACGAAACCCATTTTGTAGCGTATCTCTACCCTATGAGAGGAATCTGCTTACTAAGTTTCAAGACTGTACGTCTAATCACTTAAAAATAGGAATTTATAACGCCCTTAAACCCCCGCCCCGCAACACCCTTGGGGGTCAATTTTCCCAAAACCCATTTTGTAGCGGATATTTACTCCAGGAAAGAAACTTACCTACCAATTTTCAAGCAGGTAGGTGAAGTAGTTTAAAAACGGATATATTTATCTATTACGCCCTTAATCCCCGCAACGCCACTTAGAAGTCTGTTTTCACAAAACCCGTTTTGTAACTGATCATTATTCTACGAAAGGAATCTATTATATATCAAATTTAAAGACAGTGCGTCAAATAGTTTAAAATGGAAATAATTATCTATAACGCCCCCTAAGCCCCTGCAACGCCACTTGGGGTCGATTTCAGAAACTCATTTTGTAGCGGATCTCTACTCTCTGAAAGGAATCCGCTTACCCAATTTCAAGATTGTACATCAAGTAGTTTAAACATGGAAACAATTATTATTAAAGCCTTTAACCCCCGTAACGCCCCTTGCGTTTCGAATTTCGGAAAATCCTTTCTTAGCTGATGTCAACTGATCAAAGGAACATGTCTAACCAAATTTCAAGTCTGTAGGTTGATAGTTCCAGAGATTTCGTGATTAAGTCAGTCAGTCAGAATCAGTCAGTCAAGTCTTTTTCTCCTTTATATATATAGATTAAAAACTAAAACATAAGAAATTACCACTGGTTTTTTTTTCTGACTTTTAATTCTGAAAACTTTCTGATCAATTTGTTCAGCTATTTCATGTTCGATAGCCAATGTAGCTAAGCCATTTAATCTATCTTTAAAATTTGTGAACTGTAAGAAATTTTTTATTAATTTTAATTTTGAGAAACTAATATCTACACTTGCCAAACTTATTAGCAAAGAAAGTAAAATAAATGCAATAGCAAGATTTGGAGCAAATTCTAAAACAGAAATAAATTTTAAAACTTCAACTAGGCTTTTTTTTTTAAAACTGACATTTTCTCATCTGCTCAATCAAGCGCGTTTACATCCAATGATTCTCCGTCGGTCAACATCAGGCCTGCCCCCGCATATCTAGTAAATTTAGCCCTAATTTTTTTTTTAAAGTTTCTCAACTATTAAATTTGAAAGTTCTCTTCCAGTTAATCTTTCAACTGGAAGGAAACCAAAAAAAAAAAAAAAAACTTCGTTAGAGTTAGATTTTTTAATACATGTATACCTTACCATAAATGTCATTTGCTCGATCTTGCTGGCATCAGGGGCGCAATCTAAAATTATCGAATAATATTTAGCTTGTTTAATTTTATGAACAATGTGTAATTTAATATTCTCATATAAAAGAGAAATTATCTCGTTCTGAATATTTTTCCCTAGATAGTGTACTTTAACTTCCTTTTCCAAATTTTCCATAACAAAAAAAAAAAAGGTATTTTTAAAATTTGGTCCAAATGCCGCCCCGGACATGGGTCCGGTTTGTCCGATCCTATCTGAGAAGTCCTAAGTTTTTGTATGTATTCTAAGGGGGGGAAAATTTCTAGTGCTCTTCTTAAAAAAATTCGCATTTATATTTATATACGAAATGTTCACTTAAACTTTTTGCTAGATATAATTTAACAGAAATACTTTTATAAATTTTGTATAACATATTTTTTACGGTTCAGTTTTATTAACTTAAATGTTTGAATTTTACTGTTGCATTGACAAAGTATTTTATACGTGCTTCAGCATTCGATTTTTAAGAAATTTAAAAGAATTTTGTATACGAATTTGTATCTTTAATTTCTAAATAAAATATAAACTTTGTACTTTTAAAATCTTTTAATTACATGTTTCGAAAATAAGATATAAATGTTTGTCATGCATAACATTGTTTGCAGCTTCTTGATCTTACAAATTTCTGAGTGCATGTGAATACTTGGTACATATGATGTTAATTGTATTGCGATTTACGATTACTTGTAACAAAATGAAGCTCTTATAGCCTACATAGCGAATTTTTTAAATTGCATATGAAGTTTTATTTTTCATTTTTTTCAGCAAAGTACAAACTTTAAAGCATCAAAAAAATTTTGTTATGGAATTATTCAATTTTTTTCTATAGCAAAAAGTATGAACACAAAAAGAATAAAAACTTATTGGCTTTCTTCCTTTCTCATTAGATAACTTTTGAAGGATGTGTACAGTACAGTCCTACATTCTTTTATAAAATTGAAAACGGAAAAATGCTTATGTATTCTGAAAAAAACCTAAAATTTTAAATTTATCTTCTATTCAAGTATTTCTTAAAATTAAAGACAAATTTAAACAATGAGAGAAAATCCTTCCTTTCCTTTGTGCATATGGTGTTGCGAATTTTACTTATTGAAAATTTATGTTATTTTTCAATTTTTTTCGTTTTTCCAAGTGTTACTTGAAAATAAGCTTCAGGTTCCATAAAAAATGCATCTTTAACTTACACAGAAAGCTATTTCTTCTTGATAATTTTTTTAATAACAGTATTATTCATAATAAGCTATTTTCCTGTTTGAGTATTTCGCCACCACTCGTATCTGTAGTATCTTATGTAATTTTGTCCCACTCCTCTGTTCTTTTGCAGGTTGTTTTTTTTAAAAATAATTATAATAATATTGTATCATTTTCATGCTTATTTTTTGTATCGTTTTCTATCTATCCCATGTTAAATCGAACCTGGTTAATCTCTCTCACTAAAGTTTACTCAGGAAAACTCATACACATACATGTAAGTAGTATGTAGCTTTACTTTCCTCTGTTCTGCGTGAGTGAATTTTAACATCACCCTGTTCAGTTACACGAGGGATTTTAGCGACGAACCTCGTAATTTTGAACCATGGTCAAGTGACGAAGACGACGCCTGAGCTGACATCCCCTCTCCTAACTACCCCACCACACCAACGGGAGGACATTTGAGCTGTCGACAGATTTGCCATCGCCCCCCTACACGGCGGGTCTTCAGTGGTACTGGGCTCGAACTCATGACATGCCAGCCACGAGTCTGTTACCTTGACCACTAGGCTAACAGTGCCACTTCCTATGTTCTGCAGAGCATAATAAAGGGCTGATTTTAAAGTAGCTTTGTATATTTAAAATACTAATATATTTTTACTTGATAAAGCCCAATCAAAATAGGACCCTCGGTTTTTGTTTTTTTGTTGCACTAGGGCCTTTGGTTACCTAGTTACGCCCCTTATATAACTCTAGATTAAATAAAAAAAATTAATAGTGTATTTCCAATCCGAACAGTCTGGAGAGTAAAATGTCAACTCAGGTGTCATCCTCCTCAATTCACCGTGATTTAAAATTGCGAAGTTCGTCCCCTCTATACCTCTCACATTGTATCGCCCAACGAAATTCAATCAGAAATTAACGAAAAATCTATTTGTTTACTTTTATTATAGTAGAAGTTTCTGTTCACATCTATATTTTTTTATTTCAGAGAGCGCAATTACTGTTGGATATTGATTAGGTTTGCTTTCAAACGTTTCTAGCATTCTGTATTAATTTTTAAAAATACGTTTCAAAAATAGATTTTTACAATGTATAAAGGTACTATCCTTCCTTACGTGTTTTTAAAAATTATATATTTTTTGGAAAAAATTAAATTTTATAAAAACAACAAGTTAAATCAATGATTTTCAAACATTCATTTTTTAAGTTAGCAACCTTAAAGGAATCAGCAAAAAAGTAAACGAAAAATATTCATATTTCTTAGAAAATTTAAAATATGTATATGTGTTCTACACAATGGTCATTTTGCTTTGACCTTTTTATCTCGCTATAATCTTAAATAAAGTTTTCACACACCGTCGAATAGTTATAAAAATAGACTTCTAAAATAGAAGCATGACTTCGATATTTTTCTCTTACAATTATATTTTCATTAAATTTCTCACAAACAAATTCCGTTGAAAAACTTAATAAAAGTGTAATAATGATAATGTTTGATGTGCAGCATAGTGAGATACATAATAGCAATTATTTTCCAGTATTTATTAAAATGTCTATTTTTATGTTATTACCTACTTTACAAAACTCACAAAAAATTATTAATCCAGTTACATTTAACCTATTTTGCGTTCTAATCAAGATAAAGCGTTAAAAATATCTAGCCAAAATAATAAATCAGGAAAAAAGAAACAAGAAAAAATGTTCCCAGGTTTTCATAATAAGCAGATTGTCCTGTTCCTCTTCAAAGTGTTGTAAAATAGCCCCCCCCCCCTGTGAATCATGAGATGGGTCAATTACAAAGGAAAGTATTGCATTCACCATCTAAGATAGGAGATAAAAGCCCCGAAAAGCTAGGCGCTCCTATAGAAAACTTCCCTGTATTTAGGGAGTGGAGACAAACTAACATTCCTTCCCTTTTCTTCCTCCCTAGGAGGGTCCATTTATTAATCATACTGTAGCACCACACTTTCCTCTCTTTCATAGCAATTCTCCAAATAAAATATCAGAAAAATTAATTTGAATAGAGGCATGATAGAAAAATCAAAAGTATGAAAAAACATTCACTTTGAAATAATGGGGAATAGTGAAAGAAAAAAAAGAACAAATTAAATTTACATTCAACCATTATTTTAATTAAATTCTTTTTGTTTTTAATAGAAAGGACTGAGAATTATTGGAGTAATTCAATATCATTCATTTTCAGTTTTCATGTCCTTAATTTAATGTTACTGAGTTACACACAGCAAAGATTTTGCCACTTTCTTCTAGTAAACTAAGGTAGTGATTTTTCCCTTTTGTGAGCATAATTTGTCCAGGCATAGAATGTTCAATAATACATTAAATTTGAAATAGGCTGTGGAATGTATATGGCTGTATAGGCTGTATATGGCTGTGGAAATTATCTAAAATCTGAACTTTTAAATAACTTCAGCAATAAGTTTTAAAATTTTAATTAATCATGAATGGTACACAATTTATTAAAATGCTTTTAAAATTTCAGAAATATAATTCCTGGTTAGAGTTGGAAGATAGTAGTGTTTTGAAAAAGAAATTTAAAAACTGAATTCATATCTGCTTAAATAAAATAAAAGAAACTGAATACAAAGTATAACATTTCAGTCAACACTGAAATTCTAAAAATCATAGCTTCCTGTTGTGAATGTGTGGAATTTAGGAGAATGAAATGTTATCTGATTAAATCCTCCACATAAAAAGTATACAAAGATATCATGTCAAGTTATTGAGATTTTATACATATATGACAGAAATTTTATACATATGAAAACAATTTTTTACAAATACTTCCTCACTAAATTATATATATATTAACATAAAAAATAGTTAAGAGGAATAGTGAGCAAATATTATTCCTTCCTATCAAAAATGCCTTTTCAAAATGAATAGCTGCTTCAATATATTAAGATGGCAAAGATTTTGAAGTTCAAAATGTAATA
>BMAO01027639.1:0-53110 GCA_019973975.1 Trichonephila clavata | reverse complement strand
GACTGACTGACTGACTGACTGACTGACTGACTGACTGACTGACTGACTAATCACGATATCTCTGGAACTATTCAACCTACATACTTGAAATTTGGTAGACATGTTCCTTTCATAGAGTAGACATCAGCTAAGAACGGATTTTCCGAAATACGAAACGCAAGGGGCGTTACGGGGTTAAGGGGCGTTATAAATAATTGTTTCCATGTTTAAACTACTCAATGTACAGTTTTGAAATTGGGTTAGCAGATTCCTTTCATACAGTAGAGATCCGCTACAAATGAGTTTGGGTGAAAATCGTCCCCAAGTGGCGTTGCAGGGGCTTAGGGGCGTTATAGATAATTATTTTCATTTTAAAACTATTTGACGCACTGTCTTTAAATTTGATAAATAGATTCCTTTCGTAGAATAATGATCAGTTACAAAACGGGTTTTGTGAAAACAGACTTCTAAGTGGCGTTGCGGGGATTAAGGGGCGTAATAGATAAATATATCCGTTTTTAAACTACTTCACCTACCTGCTTGAAAATTGGTAGGTAAGTTTCTTTCATGGAGTAAATATCCGCTACAAAATGGGTTTTTAAAAAATTGACCCCCAAGGGGTGTTGCGGGGTGGGGGTTTAAAGGGCGTTATAAATTCCGATTTTTAACTATTAGAGTACAGTCTTGAAACTTAGTAAGCAGATTCCTCTCATAGGTAGAGATACGCTACAAAATGGGTTTCGTGAAAAGTGCCCCAAGTGGCGTTGCGGGACTTACGGGCGTTATAAATAATTGTTTATGTTTAAACTACTCAATGTAATATTTTGAAATTGGGTTAGCAGATTCCTTTCATACAGTAGAGATCCGCTACAAAATGAGTTTGGTGAAAATGTCAACCAAGTGGCGTTGCAGGGCTTAGGGGCGTTATAGATAAATATTTTCATTTTTAAACTATTTGACGCACTGTCTTTAAATTTGATAAATAGATTCCTTTCGTAGAATAATGATCAGTTACAAAACGGGTTTTGTGAAAACAGACTTCTAAGTGGCGTTGCGGGGATTAAGAGGCGTAATAGATAAATATATCCGTTTTTAAACTACTTCACCTACCTGCTTGAAAATTGGTAGGTAAGTTTCTTTCATGGAGTAAATATCCGCTACAAAATGGGTTTTTAAAAAATTGACCCCAAGGGGTGTTGCGGGGTGGGGGTTTAAGGGGCGTTATAAATTCCGATTTTTTAACTATTAGACGTACAGTCTTGAAACTTAGTAAGCAGATTCCTCTCATAGGGTAGAGATACGCTACAAGATGGGTTTCGTGAAAATTGCCCCCAAGTGGCGTTCCGGGACTTAAGGGGCGTTATAGATATTTATTTCCATTTTTAAACTATTAGACGCACAGTCTTTATATTTGAAAAAAGATTTCTTTCATAGAGTAGAGATCAGCTATAAGAAGGTTTTGGGAAAACAGACCTCTAAGTGGCGTTGCGGGGGATTAAGTGGCGTAATAGATAAATTTTTTCGTTTTTAAACTAATTGACCTACCTGTTTGAAAATTGGTAGGAATGTTTCTTTCATGGAGTACATATCCGTTACAAAACGGGTTTGGGGAAAATTGACCCCAATGGGGTGTTGCGGAGGGTTAAGGGCAGATAGAAGTAATTATTTCTATTTTTAAACTATTAGACGCAGAGTCTTGAAATTTGGTGAGCAGATTCCTCTCATAGGATAGAGATACACTAGAAAATGTGTTTTGTGAAAATAGACCCCTAGGTGGCGTTGCGGGGGTTCAAGGGGCGTTATTGATAATTTTTTTGCATTTTTAATTTATTGGACGCACAAATTTTGCTAAGCAGATTCCTTTCATAGAGTGCAATTCCCCTACAAAATGGATTTTGTGAAAACAGACACCGAAGTGGCGTTGCGGGGGCTCAAGTGGCGTTATAGATAATTATCCCCATTTTTAAACTATTAGACGTACAGTCTTGAAGTTTGATAAGCAGATTCCTTTCGTAGAGGACCGCTACAAAATGGGTTTTTGCTACCAAGGTCAACTACCAAGTTTAATTTTGGGAGATTAAGAAGCGTAATCGATAAATATTTCCATTTTTAAACTATTTGATCATCCTGCTTGAAAATTGGTAAGCATGTTCCTTTCATGGAATATAATTCCTCTAACAAAGAGTAAAACGAAAATTGACCCCTAAGGATGGTTGCGAGGGGTCAAGAGGAGATACAGAAAAATATTCCTGTTTTTAATTGTTAGACCCATATACTTGAAATTTTTAAGCATGTTTCTTTTGTTGAATAGGGAAGCACTAAGAATGTTTTTTAAGTAAATAAAGTTCTGCGGAGTGAGTGAGTGATTTTGGGGTTTATTGGCGCTAGAGCCGATTTCGGCTATACTGCGCCAAACATTTGTTTTAATATCTGTGGTCTAGACGGGAAGAGAGAAAGAAAGAATGAATTGAATGACAAGAAAGAGGGTCGAAAATAGAGAAGGATCACTAGGGTACCCCGGGTTCGTGAAGCCCGTGTTTACCAAAGACAGTAAACTCCGTGGGAAAAGATCACTAGGGCACCTCGGGATTGTGACACCCGTACTCACCTAAACAAGGTGAGCCCCCTGAGGGGAAAGTTCTGCGGAGGGGTGCAGGGGTTACTGGGACGTATTGACACAAAAAAAATCCTTTTTTCGAGCTACAAGGACTATAATAATGAAATTTGGTTTGCATTTTTCTTTTGTTGAATTGAAATCCGCTAAGAGAGGTTATTTTGGAAAACGGCTCTCAACACACACGGGATTACGGGGATATTGATACTAAAACTTTGTTTTTTTCTGTTTGATTTAGACTTGAAATTTGGCTTGCATGTTCAATTTACGGAGTAGAGATCCACCGCGAAAATTGGTTTTGCGGGAATCCACTTGGTTTTTGGGTTACGAAAGAGCAAACATCATTCTATACTTCAATTTAGAGATTTTTAGAAAATACAAATTAGATGAGTTCTGCCCTTTTTATTTATCAAGAGGTGACAGTTACAGGTCTAAATATATTTTTCAATACAATCGATTTCTTAATGCTAGGACTTAGATATCAATAATTTATACATAAGCAGTAAAAATTTATAAAACATCATGAAATACCCAGCGAAGCGGGCGGGTAACAGCTAGTATTATAATAAAAGCAAATGGATTTTTGTGATCTGGAAAGAATTAATCTCATTTTAGTTAATTTCAACTTAAGGAAAATTAATATGGGAAGCTAGCGTTTTTGA
The DNA here is from genome assembly GCA_019973975.1 of Trichonephila clavata. Lineage (NCBI taxonomy): Eukaryota > Metazoa > Arthropoda > Arachnida > Araneae > Nephilidae > Trichonephila > Trichonephila clavata. The sequence continues at coordinate 49,855 of BMAO01027639.1, read as the reverse complement.
AACGGGACTACCCGTGAGCCAACTCTGAACTAGTCGAGAATTGCTCGACGACTAACTGTTGAATAATTAAAGATTGTTAAATTGACGATTTAGTCAATAAGTTGGATCAAATTAATATAGACTAGAAGTCGAAGAGCTGAGAACGAAATTACGATTATTCAGAACGTATATTACCAAAACGTTCCAAGAGTAAGTGATTCGATTCATATTTAAATATTAAATATCTCTTCTACCTCGCTTTTTTGCTCCAACACTTAATTAAAGGTGCACTTTCTACCTTGGATCATTTGAATTGATTGATAGAATACTAACATAGATTCATTCTGATTATGGCTGATCTTTATTCTAACTCCCAAACACCGTGGACGTGAGAGGACATCCAACACATTTTGACTTATGAACTCATTCATGAAATGAATTAAACTGTGCATTATTTATAGTTTTACTTCTACAAGACCACTAATAAAACAAAACAAATTAAATATCATGTGAAAATAATTTAAAAGGTAGTTAGGGATTGTTCTGTTAAATTATAATGTAAGACAGTGGTCTTCAAATTGTGTTCCACGGAACCCTGGGATTCCACAAGGCATACCCAGGGTTTCCACGAGTCACAATAAAAAAATCAAGAAGAAATAAATATGTATGCAAAATTGGATTCACGTTCTCTATGTTTATATAGTTATTAATATCTAAAGCTCATCTCCTATTCATTAAAACTGAAAAGTTTATTCTCATATAATAAATTTATTTTTTGCAACACTTTTTAAACTTTGATTATAATAAAAGAATATTAAAACATTTAATCTTTATATATATACTTCCTATCAGATTGGAAATATTCTATTATTTACTATCTAGGGTTCCACGAGAGAATTTTATATTCGTTAGTTTGCACAATGTCCTGCAAAACTAAATAGTTTTCTAATGGAAAATGCACTTTTTTGCATTTGTGGAAAAAATACCTATAATAAAAGAGAGGGAGCAACTTATCAACAGATTCGATGTTAAAATCTAAATTAAAGCAAGGGCAGTTTCTAAATTTTAGGTTGCAAATTCTCTCTCTTATGAAAAATAGATGGGATTTCTCACATAGCTATAAACATTTTAATGCCATTCAGAACATTGTGTTTAAGTGAAACGTATTTCTCACACAAGTGACTACAAAAACAAAGTATAAAAATAAATTAAACTCAAAATACTTAATGCGATTGCATTTAATCTCAATAGACGTAGACTTCAACAGTTTGTGTGGGGAAAAAAGCAAGCACATATCTCAGTTACTAAATATACTGCATGGATAGGTAACACTGGATCTCAAATTAATATTATTAATGAGTAAATTGTATTAAAAAATTAGATTAGAGTTTTTTAGTAATAATTGCAATACTTTTTAATTGAATTTACATAAAGTGCCTGTAACATGTTGATCTACTTTAAATATTGTTTTAAGAGAGTTTCTTCGAAATAAGTGTATGGAATGGGGTTCATGGAAACACTTCCTAGTTCTAGGGGTTCCGCGAAAGCACCTTCAAGGTCTAGGAGTTCCGTGAGTTGAAAAAGTTTGAAGACCACTGATGTAAGATATATATGAGATTGATCAAGCTTAAACTATTAATCATTGTTTTTTTTATTTATAGCGGATACCTTCAACCCTCCTCAGCCTTTCATTAATACTTCCGAAGCTCAGCATCCTGTCGTCAACAGCACATTTATACTGAAATGCACCGTAATTGTGGATCCAGATACAAGATTATTCATATCCTGGATTACCCAAATAAAAATGTATGTACTATACTTTGACAGCAAAGGAAAATACTTTAAAAATTTATGTATAATTGCTGAAGAATTCATTATTCTAAAATAGAGGGTCAATTGTGATATAAAATCGTTTTTATGATTTTAGAAACAATAGTTTTGCTTCATACTAAACGTATTATAGCGGATGATTTGACCAATTTAAATATTCAATTGGAAATTTACATAAACCGTTTTGAATTTACTTCACTTTTTTCCCTGGGATATACAAACATAATCTATGAACTTTTCTATATATAAGTGCACGTAATCATTTTTTTCTTCTTTTTTTTTTCTTAACCTTTAGATTATTTCAATAAGTTTATGTACCTTTTTATTTACCTGATTGGTCATAAGGAAAAACGTGACAGTAACCGAATTTCTCTTATTATTATCTATTCAGGAAATACAATGTACATCCATATTCTACAAACCGGGATCGCTTCACTGTACATTTCTACATCGAAATTGTTGTATAGAACCTCAACTAAAAACTATTTTGAACTGAAATTTCAAAACAAACTCAAATTTTTAAAATATTAACAATTTTGGGGAGAAAAAATATACTGATTTTAAAATAAAAAATAAAATTTTCACCGCTAATGTTATGTTAGTATTACTCTTGCCTTAAAAAATGTCAGAGCAACCTTGACAAATCAAATTATTTGACGAAAAATATATAAATTAAGCAAATATGCTGTCGGGAAGGGATGAAAGAGAACGTCCTGGAAATGAAAGTACGATTAAAAAGTGAGACATTTGAGTGAGGAAAATGAAAAATTATTGGCGAAGAGGAATATTTTTTAATATAGGACCTATAGATACTAAAAAGTAGAGTAACATGAATAAAAACGTGTTGAAAAAGAAAGAACGAGATTGCTCTTAATTTCTGCGAAGAAAAGAAAGCAAAATATAAAAAATTTACTATATATTTTACTTGTATCTTAATGCCCATTGAGTAGCTCTGTTGCAGAAAGCCACTTCTTCCTAGAAGAAAGCTGGTGGCAACAGTCACTGAGTATTCTTTTTTATCAGAATGTAAATACAAATTAGTGAAATGTTCTCGTGTGTTTTAAAGGTTTACTCTATGTGAAATATTCTATTCCTTATGAAATGTTCTATGTTTCGTGAAATACTCCTGCTGATGCGAATTATAATGATATTAATCCGCGATCATTTACGTAGTGAGACTCAAGAACATTAAATCAAAGTCTGAGAAATTTTAAACATTAAATTTATCAACATTAAAACAAGCATTTAAGTTCCCAAACCTAAACATATTAATCCAACATTCAATAATATTAACATCTTAAGGAACAGTCTTAATAATAATCCCTCAATCTCTCGAATGAGCAGATTCCAGGCATTTATATGTTAAGGGAAAAACTGATATGATAAGAGAAAATAATTTTATAGAAAGCTTTATGTAAATTAAATGCGGCACGTTCGATGGGGGGGGGGATTAAATAGCATCACGATCTGTTCATAATTCACTTAGTGGAAATTCCAGGTGAGAGAGAAAATTGAGTTAAAGGCAGGTTGAATGTTTATTTTTCCAACACTTGTTATGTGAATCCCCCCCCCAATTGACTGCATTTTAGAAACTTAGCCTTCGCAGACACTGCAAATTCACTAACGAGAGAGCCATTTCATGGTGGTGCCATCTAGTGGTGGCCTCGCTACTAAATTTGGACACTTGAATTAATTCAAATTGCAGTAATTGCATAGTGTCCACTTTCTTGCATTACACTGAAAATCTGAATTAACTTCTAGAATAAATCTACTTCCACATGCAGTCCACTATTTTATCGCTTGGGCTTCTACAACACTAAATCCAACTGTTTGGTAGGCAATGGAAATAGGATATATCTTTTTGTGGATTTGACTTGATTTTATTTTATGAACATCGAACTCTACAGAAATGCGAGAGCTATTGGAAAAGGTCCTCGTTACATGGAACCTCAGATAGGTGATGAGGAAGTCACCTGAGCCGGCACAACACTCCTCAGATTTCATCGCACTGTGGAACAACAGCAGTTTCATAAAATTTTAAAATAAAATCCGAGTTCGTAAACATAGTATTATCTGTGAAAACTGGAAATTTATATTGATTAATAATGCACTGAAACACTGTATACTTCTTAGTGCTATCATTCTAAAGTCGCGGAAGAAACAAACAGAAATTTTTCACTTTATACTCAATTGGATGAATTTTACTTGAGTATAGTTGATAATTTGAAAAAAACATCTATATATTTTTTTATTAGAGGAGTAAATAAAATCCCCATGGAATTATTATTAAGTTTAAGGAAGAGAAAGAGAAAAAAAAAACTACGATTTTTAAAATAATTTAATAAAGTTCGAAGTGTAAATTATAGATTGATTTTCAATCTATTTTTTTTTTTATTTAAAGATTTTCAAACAGCAAATGACAAAATATTCGTTTCACAGTTTTGACCATACCTTACTAAATTGTATTTCAAATGCTTCTCTTAAAAGCCAATAGCAATTATAAAATTATTCAACTGCAGAATTCTCAAGGGAGGATCAATGAAACGCAACCCTATTCCCAGTGGAAGACTGCAAGGAGTTTCAAGCATCAAGAAGTCTCGACCAATCTTATCGTGAAGAATGCTCAGTCCAGCGACAGCGGCGACTACGTCTGCACTGTAACTGACCACTCTCAAAAAACAGGACAGGCTGATGTCAATATCTATGTATACCGTAAGCATGCTTTGAATATTCACAACGATTATACTTTTCTTCAGAATAATAATGGTAAACAATGCATCTATATACAAAATTTAAAAAATAGAATTAAGATTTATTTTTTAAAATTCTAATCAAATGTAATGTATTATAAGATTATCTACTTGCCAGTAATTAATATAAATAATTTAATATTTATTGGTGACAGAGCTTACTTCTTTTTAGTAAATTTTTAGTGAATCATGGATCCCACATTTCTTCATTTAGATGTTCTTTAAGGGGATGTTTCAAAACTTAGCTTATCACAACTTTTTTTTTATCAGTGTCTTTGATAAGTGACAATTACAGTTATATTAATGTAAGGGCTGTTGGTGATGGACCTATTAAATTTGAACCATGGTCAAGTGATGAGGACGACACTTGAGCTGGAACCCCCTCTCCTAACTTCCAACGGGAGGACGTTTGAGCCTTGACAAATTTAACGCGCATCGGCCCATTCAGTACGGTCGGTCTTTGAGTGATACTAGGCTCGAACTCATGACACATCCCAGTCACGAGTCCGTTACTTTTCTCATTAGGCTACCGTAACCACCTGTGTCGTTGATAAAACTAAGGAATTTGAAACTTATTTTTGAATATTTATACTTAACCATTGTAGTGTTATATCTATTCTATTTATGCGGCTCAACTTTAGTGTAATAATTTGATTTTCTCAAATGTTGTTGATTTCAATTTTTTTTATTGAATGTGTTAGATATTCTGATCTTTCTGTATCGCTCTATGTCTAACGTTTTCTCTCTCTTTGTATATATATATAAGAAAGAGAGAGAGAGAGTTTAAGAGAGATTAGAGAGAGTCTTAGAGAGACAGAGAATTAGAGAGAGAGTTTTAGGGAGACAGACAAGAAGAGATACTGGGAACTTTGAGATTGTGGGCCTCAAAGTCAGTAAGTGGTTTGGTGTGGAAGATAGGAGAATGAAGAAACAGCTAAAATATTGCTATCAGCATCTAACTGAAATTCTACATTTATGCGGATAATTGCCTATAGCTTTATATATTTTTTTAATTTGACATTAAAGCAATTAAGCATTAACACATTAACGACTCAAGTACCGTATTTGTTGATTGAGAAAGGTCTTTAATTTTTTTAAAAGTTCATTGTCCTTGCGATTATTATGTAGAGATAGTGTGACATTATGTAAATTCAAATTAGTTCAGAATATTAGCAGTAAAGTAAAAGTAGGAGGGACAGGATCTGCTCCAGTAGCTTTCATGTTGCTCTAAAGCAAGGCGAACTTTAGTCAATCAATAATTTGCAGCTAATTTGCAATTATCGAATATTACATATATTGCACGATGTATAAATTAAGATGTAACAGGTTTGTTTCTATTCCACCAATTTTATATTTCAGAATCTCCCCAACCTTCTCATATTAATCTCACTACGGACGTGGACATCTCCCAACCACTGATCTCCGAGGCTGGAGAGAACGTGAAGTTCGTGGCTTCCGTAACAGCTTATCCTCCCAGTCTGCTGGAAGAGGTAGAGCTGTTCTGGATAAAGGGCGGCAAAAGGCTTAAAGAGGATAATCATTATCACGTCAATAAGACAAACTCCTCCATGATACTAGAGATCAAACAATTAACAAGAGCAGACGCTGATACCTATGTCCTGCATGGAAGGGCAAAGGACGTTAACAGCAGCCTAGCTATTGTGTTGGAAGTTAAAGGTAATGTGTTTTATAATTTGAAGAAGTTCATTCATTGCTTGTATTCGAAGTTGTTTTTAACATTGGTTATGACTTTCACTTTGATACGATGTTGAGCATTCAGTTGTTAAACAATTTCTTTGCGGACTAGAAACATTTTTCATGTGAGGAAAGATTTTTTACTTAAATATGCGCACAAAAGCGGAAAAGTTTACATGTAGAAGAGTGGAAAGCAGAGTACATGCAATTTTCTCTCTTCAAACTATTAAATCTCTCCAGCAAGGACATTCAATAATTTACAAAATAGCTGTAAAATTATCTTTAAAGTTATCTTTCAGATTTTTTGTAAGTGTCCAAAATTCTGAAGATATTTGTAAATAAGGTCCCCACCCCCAAATTTATCAACATCAATCCACTCAAAAATTGAGAAATTTGTAGATAAATGCAGAGTTCCACTGAGAATGGACTAAAATCATGTGACGTCATAATCACATGATAATTTTAAACCACGTGTTTTTAGCCAATCATGTTCAAAAACACATGTGACGTCATAGTCACTATAAATGCAACTATCTATTTTCAGCAAATCAGTTCACGCACTTCGTTGTTGCCAAATTACGCTTTTTACAGAAACTTTTTTTAAAAAAAATTAATATTTGTCACTTTATTTAAAAGTACATGTATAAAACAAGACTTTTTTTTTCTTTAATTTTAAAATCTTTTTGCAGAAATTTCTTTTTATAACTCTTGAGCATCTTTACCCAATTATGCAATTTGAAATTTTACCTAAGTTTTACAAATATAATAAAAAGTACGAGCTATAGTTTATTGTCCGTTTTGAATTCAATGTAGAACCCGTGTTTATATTTATTATGTGACCGTCATGAATTTAGTCCATTGTGCCGCGTGCTATAGGTTGCCGACTCCTGATCTAAGCGATGATTTATACCACGATAGACTGTTTGTTTGTTTGAATAAAAGCCTGAATATGTGTGCAGCAAACAAAATTAGAATAGCTCTAAAATTTTTAATTTAGAGTAAACACAATATATAGAATCCAAATTATTTATTTTAACTGGTTTTAGAATAAAGTCAGAATAACTTATATTGAATTAAACTATTAATGTTTAGAGGCAATTTTTGAACTGATTAGAACCAGAAGTGTGTTCCATAAAAGAAATGTTCAATTCAGACCATTCTAAATAAAGGGAAGAACGTAAAATCTTGGCAATTATACAAATAAAAAGCGTAACTAGTATTATACAGCAATAGAAAACTGTGTTGTATAAATTAACAAGTTCCGGTTTCTATCAACATAAACTTTTGCACGAAGTGGTTAATGAATTGTAATGCGAAAGTTAAATTTGGAAAAAATATGCTCACACAACAACCACGATTATATTTTATTTTTTCTTAGTAAAACGAAATTATTAGATCTTTAATTATGGAATATATACACTTCAGATTATTCTTTTTTTAATACTGTTATTCTTACAATTATTTCCAATAATTTACCCTTTTAGGGTCATAAAAATTAGAAAAAAATTGATTTTTCAATATCAGTTGGAAAAATAAACTATGATTCCTTCTTTTAAAGCAATTAAAATGATTTGCTCTTATTACATTAGAAATATATTAGCAATACAAACTATGGTACTGGTATGCATTACTCAAAGATAAAAGTGTTTACTTTAAATTACAACACCTCGAAAGTGTAAATTACACCTTAAGGAACATTTTTGAAAATTCTATTCATCAAATAATTTTGAAACTTTACACACATATTACTGTTGTACAAATAAATATTTAATAAGTTATTTTGTCAAAGAAGTTATTTAAAATATTTATGCATTCATAAATGCAAGAATTTTTGTAGCTTCGAAGCTTTCTCCGTGTTACTCCCCATATAGATTTATCAAATAAAAAATAAAAAAATTCTCACAATTTTTACAAAACCTCTCATTGAAATAATAATAAAAATTCTATTAATGCACATAAAAAGTTGGTGAACTTCCAATAGGGAAAGTACCGCATTAAGTGACCTTGAATTGATTGGAGCGTGGAAATAGTCTCGTAACTTATCCCTAATTAACTAATGTTTCTTTTTTGCAGACGAGCCTGCTGTCTCTGTTCGTAAAGCCAAACCGATTTATAAATTAGGCCAGGAAGTGTTTCTGGAATGCCATGCAGATGGGTTCCCGGCCCCAATCGTTTGGTGGCGATGGAAGCCATGCGAAGATTCAGAAGGGGACTGCTTCCCGGGAGGTTCTAGGGGCTGGAAGGATGTCGAAGCTAACGGGGATTTCCCTAACCACGAAAACGTCACTTTGGAGTACTCATTGGACAAGAGCTACCCTTTAGTATCTCACATGCACCTGATCGCCAAGCAGAGTGGTCATTATAAATGTATTGCGAGTAACGTGATGGGAAAAGATGATGAGATTGTGCCCTTTGTTGTTTCGGGTAAGTTTGGATGAAAAAGAATGTTGTACACTATTATAATATTAACCCCTTAAGTGCCACCGGCGTATATATCCGTCTCGCTTAACCGGTTTGTTATGTGCCCCAGACGTATATATCCGTACCCCTTGGAAATAGGTTTCTTTTCTTTGCGTGGCTATCAGTGCAACTATTTCGAAGGTTTTGGAATGTAATAAAATGACCTTGACAGTATCTGCAAAGGATTTACTTATTTCAGAGAAAATTTCCTCACATGGGCCTCCCCCTACCCATATGAGGAAAACAGTGGCGAGCCTATGTGGAAAACAGTGGCACTGCGGAGCAATTCTCGAAACTTTTAATCGGCAAGGTTTTAACCAAATATTGCTATTGTAATATGTTATCTCCAAACAGCGAAACAGTACTGGTATGGAAACTTTTAGGAACCAGGTCCTGAGAAACATTACTGGAAACTTGTTTTGAGGGATGTTTAATATTTGTGGAATGTTACAATTGGAGTAGTTACCCACAGTTGGTGTCTTAATTTAACATATCAGTATATTAAAGTAATTTTATTCAGTAATAATGCACATGTCTGTGGCATAATGATTGTACCAAATACTCGTATATCTAAATGAAGACTAAAATAATTAATAATAAAACATACTTTTAGAGGCACATTCACGTAACAACCAGTAACATCTTAAGATTTCTTGAGGTCCTGGCCCCCAACTATGACCCTTAAAAATAGACGATACGTGGCAAATGCTGTCAAAAACTCGTGTAAACAATAACCCGAAACAAATAAATGTGCATGACTTACAACCACACAAATAAGCTCGACCGACTGCCACCTTTTGATTGTATGAGAAATGATGGTGTATGAAGACAGGCCTAGGTTTATACATGGACGATGGTCATCACATGCAGCCAGTTGACATGTCATCCAAAAGTTTTGGAAAATACAACCGGAAATAACATTTGACCGTTGAATTATTCGAATCATGATCTTATTAAGGCTGAGTCGAGAACGAGACGAGGCCCCCCTCTCATTGTTGCTGAGGCCCTGGGCCCCGGCCTCAAGACGTTCCTGGTAACTACTAAAATACAAACTGTCAGAAAAGAATTAAAAAAATGATCAGAAAGGTAACTTTTTATGGGAGAAAATTACCTTTACTATAGGATAAAGAACTTTAATTCTACGGGATTGTATTGTTGCTATTTAAAGCTCTCTACGAGGAATGAAAACCAAAAGCAACCAGTAATTGTTTTTCAAAGTACATTGAAAAAAATGTTATTTGAGAGAGTTTGGGAAACGTTTAAATCCAGTAACACTGAATTTTTGAAGGGTGTAAGGTTAAGAAATTTATCTAATACCCAACATGTTCGAAGAAATTTGTTTCTAGCCAAACATTTCTTTTAATATGTTTGAAGTTTTATTGTTTTTTTTTACAAAGAGAAACACTTTTACAGGGTTAAAAAGGTCATGTTTATTAAAATATCATGTATAGTTTTCATTACAAAATTTTATTACAAAAACTACCAATATTATAAAATTTAATATTTTATTTTATTTTTGAAAATTTCCGAAGTACTTTGGTTAAACTCGATGTCCAGTGGCTGAGAGGTAGCGTATCACACTTCCATGGCGTAGGTCCGGTGTTCAAAACCCGGGCCATGAAAATTGAGACGGGCACAGTAGGCCTTGACCCTCATGAGCTCTTGCGCCACTGAGTTTAGTTTGTTTTAATTTTGTTAATATATATATTTGTTCACACTGTCTCCAGAATAATCATAAGATTGGAAGATTTTTATTCTTTCTCTAAAGAAAAACAAAATAAATTAACTTAAAATAAAATGTGTGTGGTATTTCCACAAAGCTTTGAAACAATGTAAGTATTTATTATATGCTTTTTGTTTTTGGAGACAAAAAAATCAAGAAAATACAATTTTATTAAACTCTTTTTAAATATTTTAATCTAACATTTTTTTAAACATTATAAAGAAACTATTTTAAAAGCGAGTTTTTTTTTTATGTAAATTATTTAAAAAAGGAATTTGATTCAGATCATTTTAGTTCTTTTTATTTGAATAATGTAATGAAGGTTATATCACGCACTTCTTTGCTAATTTGCAATTATTTGCAATAGTTTTTAAATACTTTGATAAATAATCATTTTTCTAATAGTAACATTGTAAAACATTAAAAAAAAATTATGAAGTTATTTACTAAATTATTTTTTATCTAGATGCGGAAGGTGGTTTTGAAATTTCCACAACGAATCGAAAGCCTGTAGACAGAGACTTTATGCAGCTAATTTGCAAAGTGAATACTTTTAACTTCAGCTACATCGACTGGAAGTGGAGACCTATGCACTCGGTCAGAGAGCTCATGACTTTAGAAAACATTCCCGGTACATTAAATTTTTATTTTTTATATAAATTAAGGCATTTATTCAATGAAACAATAACTGAATTAAATTTCCATTCATTGAAGCGTTTGTGAATTGAAAAAAATGAAGCTCATGAAACGAAGCTCTTAGCATTTTATGCAGAGCTTTCAACTGCTTTGACTATTTTTTAAAATAATTAAAACATTTTTTTCCAAGGTGTGGATATCTACACGAACACTTCTGCTTTTCTCATACATCTGTGGTAACATTCCATCCAATACGCCTGAACCTAAGTGGGGAATACGAATGCATAGGTGGAAGCTACAGAAAGAATTTGACTGAGATAAAACATATCACAGTTGATGTTAGAGGTAAAAAAAAATCTAGTTCTTATTTTTAGTTTTATGAATAAGAAACACAGATCTACATATATATAGTAAGGATACTTTTATAATATCACTGAAATTGGAACCTGGTAATGGAAAGAATATTCTCTGTTAAGTAAATAAATAAAATGCATATATATATATAAAATCAAAATTTAACAAAAATTTGGTAATTATAAGTTTACCATCAAAATATGTGGATAGTTCAATAAATATTATCTACTCTAATAAGTTGATTATTGAAAGATTATAATGGTACTATTTAAATTTATTACTATTTGGTAAACACACGTATGCGTGCGCACACACACATATATACATATAAATTTTCTATACTGTTATACATGGTACTATTTATACACATAATACGTAACAGAAATAAGCGATATATATAGATTAAATATCTTACAAATCGAATTCTGATGTAGAAAACCAAGAACAGTATATATATGAGGGCAATTCGGAAAGTAAACTCCGAATCGCTGTAAAAAACAAAATAGGACTGAGGAGGAAAAAATTTATTTACATATCAAAGGTACAACTCTCCTCTACTTTTCAACATAGTCTCTCTATTATTCAAGCACTTGTACCGTTTTACCAATTTACCAATTTCTTCTGTATAAAAAGCGGCCGCTTGCGATTTAAACTAATGTGTCATAGCGTTTTTAAGTCCCTATTCGTCAGCGAAATGCTGTCCTCCAAGCCACTTCTTCATTGCAGTGATTAGATGGTAATCGGATGAGATCAGCACTCACTACAGACAGCGTTCCACTTCGTGATTCCTCATGGATATTTGTTTTTTCGCAATTGAATAAGCGTATCCATTGAAGCACTAAAACTTCACTCATAATGTTTGCTCCATATACAGCCCACAATTCACGATGGATATCCGCTACTGACAGTTTTTTTTTACCCAAAAAAATCTTATCACTCCATGCACCTCACATTTAGCGGGATTTTTTATGGCGGCACACATTTTGTCACGTTATAACTAGCAAACCCTTGGCCCTACGACACTCTCATTCGCCGACCGGAAGCTTATTGAATCAGAGATTACTCGTGCATTCGATTGAGGGCGTTTCGAACCGTACTTCTAGCACCAAGCTCGATTGCCCTCGTATATATATGTGTGTGTGTGTGTGTGTGTGTTATAGATTGCATTTTGGACTGACTATGTCTACTGACTTTTCTTGACATAAAAGGTCTCAAGCTCTAGGGGCTCTAGAATGTTCAGAATTTCATCTTATGATTTATAGGAAATTTTATAATACATCAGCATTCTTTCGTTTCATGATATATGATGTATATTTATAACTTTTCATATACTTAATATACAAAATAAAAGTGTAGCTTTAAATAAATATAAAACAAGGGTGAATCCCGAAATGTAACAATCTATTCAGGCATTTGTATCTTATTCTATAAAACTTACTTAATTACAAGTGGTTCTGATATATATTTTATTTACTTTTCTTTATGGAGTGTCTCAAATCTTGTTAAGTATCTAGAAAGTCAGAATCGCGAAATGTATTGTTTAGTATTACAGATGTTTTCTTACATATGAATTGACATGGGGCGGAATTTTTCCTACTGATATCAAAGTAATATATTGATTTAATGTTAATTTATAATTTATTTTCAGGAATACGCCCACCTATTCTAAACAGCACCAACATGGCTGGTGTGTCTATTCTGACAGCTCCGGGCACTCTCCAGGAGTTTTTCTGTTTCGTAGATGGTGTCCCATTCCCTAAAGTCACCTGGACTAAAGATGGCGAAGTATTCGATGTCACTAATATGTCAGGAGTAGAAGTCACTGAAGAGGGCCAGCGGCTGACCATTCGCAGGGTATTAGATAGGGATGCAGGATTCTACGAGTGCGTCGCCGAGAATAGGGGAGGAGTGGTCAAGGCGAACGCCACTCTGGACATACTTTTGGGTGAGTATAATTTTGATTCATGCGAGGAATGGGATTTCTGCTTTTGACTCTTAAATTTAATTTGACTTTTATTTCGTATGGACTAATTTCTGTTTGTAAAACCATTCAAGAAGAAATTTTCCTCTTCTTAAAGAGATATCCAGTGTTATACTTCGAAATTAAACTCAAATAGTGACTCTATTGCTTTTTAGTGCAACATTAATTAAAAAATTAGACAGTAGCTCCATTGAAAACATAGGACAGTTGTTGCTTGAGGATAGATAAAACCTTGTATTTTGTGATGAGTGGGTGGGGAGGGTTTATTAACATCGCACTGTGAAACAACATGAGGGCTATTGGCGACGGACCTTGTATTTTTGAAACACTGTCAAGTGACAAGGATGACACTTGAGCTGGCACTTTACTCTTCTAACTTCCACAACATGCCGACAGAAAAACTTTACGCCACTCATCCTTCTAATTAACATGCCATGACTCCTCTACATGCATCAGCTCCTCTACAAGACGAATCTTCAGTGGCACCAGGACTAGAACACGTGACCACGTCGGCCCCGAACATGACCACTAGGCTAACCATGACCACTTGTGATTGGAAGGTCGTTGAATCAAGTGTCTTTTTTATCAAAACCCCATCAAGTAAAATACCAGGTGCTATTGCGTGTTAAATGCAATTGAAAATACAAATCTTAACATGACTGTGAAAGTTATCAGTTCATTTAATTTTTCAGTCATTGGATTATTATTTAAAATACAGGATTTACCTTTATTAGTCTGTTGAGTGATTCTACTGGAGAGTTAATTGAATGAACCAAATACCTTTTTCCAATATATTTATACACACACATTCTTTTAAATTAATATCAATTATGAACTATAGTCCTTGGCATAATTTGAATGCGACATCAGTACAACCATTGCAAATTTAATTACAATAGTGTTGTTGTTGTTACCTATGCCACCTGTCTAACGTAGTCAGATCGAGGCCCACGAAATTCATCACGGCAACGGGCTAGATCTACGCATGTCGTTAGCCTAAGCTTTGAGCCCCCATGAAGGTGACAGTACGATTTTGCTCGGTACAACACGATAGATGGCGACACCATTCAGACCCACTGATTTGACGAGCAAGTACTCTGTGTGTACTTGGAGGGTATTTGGTGGCATCAGGTATCGAACCGAGGCAGGCCTTCCGGTCTGAAGTCCGATGCTCTAACCACTAGGCTACCCACGGCCCTAATTACGATAGTGCTAATAGCATCACATTCAAACTCAAACAATGGAATGTGTTGGTAATCAGCGAGAAAAAAAGTATTCGAATAAACTTGAAAAAGGAATCAGTTGGTGTGTAATAAAGATCTGTTAAAAAAAATTTTTTAAATAAGAATATCTGCCTTCATTTATATTCCTTTTAAATCATATTACGAACTTTATATCCTTACTTTTTCAAATCTGACAACGTACTTGCTGCTATATTTATAAATAAACAAATTGAAAATGTTTCTGCTTACAGATGACAAAGATGCTTTACATGGTGGTTTGACGACTGGAGAAATAGCAGCAGCAGTCGTATTTGGAATCGTCGCTATCGTTCTCATTCTGGTCGTCTCTTGTTTGGTGCAACGAATCGTCAAAGATAAAGCAAGTTACATTTTAATTAAAATACTCTCATAATATTGTCGATTTTCTTTAAATAGTTATTTATTGAGATTATTTTGACTTCCAGAAACAAAAGAAAGAACTGGATTTCATCAGTCATAACATGTTTGAAAGAGGATACATCGATATATTCAATCCAAATTTGCCTTTGGAAGACCAAATCGATCTTTTACCTTATAAGCACAACTGCGAATTTCCTAAAGAACGATTGAAACTTGGTGAGTGAAAGCCGATAAATTTATGTATTTTTAAGGGAAAAAAATTAAACTAAGGAAAAATTTTTTAAGGATTTTTAATCCGATAAACAAAATCTTAATTTGGAACAAAATTAGTTTTGGTTAATAATAATGTAGTATTCTGTTTTCTTAGCGAAATTTTTTCATAAACTTCTAATACCATTACTCAAACATTCAACCATTATTTAGAGTTCTTATTTGGAATATTACACAAATGATGCAATTTTTTGAAATGTATTAATAACTCAAATTTTTCCCAATTACAATTCTTTAGAAGTTTTAAAGAACGGTTCTTAAATAATTGGAATCATTCAAAATCATAATCAACATATCGAAATCCCTGCACAGACATAAATAAGTTCGATTCTGTTTCTTAATTAATTCTCAGCATATTTTTTTTGTGTTACTGATGACTTCATATGTATATTGAACCTTCAGAATTCTTAAGAAATAACTAATAAATACCTTGAACCATTGAAAATACCTTTGTAATTTATCAGAAGTTCTAAGAGATACTTATAATTTGCTCAGATTTGGTTTGAGTGTAATTGACATGCTTTTGTTAGTATTTGAAAATTAATGCAAGTAACTGATTTCAAATAAATATATTTTACATTTTTGTTTCATTTTAGGTAAAACTTTGGGTCAAGGCGCTTTCGGGAGGGTAGTGAAAGCCGAAGCAATTGGATTGGTGGATGGAGAGGCTTCAACTACGGTAGCTGTCAAGATGTTAAAAGGTATAAATATTCATTATGGGATAAATATTCATTTAATCCCAACTTTTTATTCCAAGAGGATTTTCAATGTGATTAGTATGTCTCTTTGGAGCTTTAAGGAATTTTTTTTGAGGGTTCTAAATATTGCGTGTTTTCTAAAACGATATATTAAATACAAATTAAAAAGGAAAGGGTTTGAAATCATAATAACAAACCTTTATGTTTTAATCATTTTTGAAAATTTAAATTTGTTAAAAGGCATTGAATTCCATAATCTGTTTAAAAAAGTTAATTATACAAGATATAATTATATGAATTTAAATGATATTTTTCAATATGTTTTACCAATATTTTTAGTGAAGATAAAAGGTCAAATGAAACTACATGTATTTCCTTTTTTATGGATATATATGGATGAATATCTTATAAAAGAAAAAAGTGACTGTGACTTTTATTGACAAATAATAAGTGAAAGTAAGAAAAAAGTGGCATGTAAATCTGGAGATATGTTAAAGTTAAGTGTTGTCACAGATAAAGGAATGAAGATTCTTTTTCTTGATTATTTAACAAAGATTGAAAAAATAATAATTATCATTAATTTCTATTACATTACCTCAATTTAGTATAAATGTTATTTTTATTGCCGCAACTAATAAGTACCTTTTACGAACTTTTAAGTGCTTTATTTTTACTTTAATAGTATGCTTGTTTTGTTGAGGGATTGGATTTAGAGTTGGAAATAGTTACTAAATTGAAGGGAACTATTTCGACATCAAATCCGGTACTGTAGTACTTATAATATATAGATAGCAATGCGTATTATCTTTAAAAATGCATGTCATATGTGATTTATAACTTGCATTTTTGTGTCACTTATTTATATATTATAACCGATACACTCTCTCAAAAATAACTCCGGCGGCTAGCTCAAATAATTTTAATTGGTGGTACATTCTAATTGAGCACGGTTACAATTACATAAAAACAGAAAAAATCTATACAAGTAAGGGGTTTGCGCGGGCGGACATTGGCACATCCTTCCTTCCCCGAGGCGGCAAGCTGACTGGTTAAGTGTTCACATGGCCAGTAGAGGGCGCTCTATTACCATTCGTTACAATATAATGAATTAAATATTATTTAATTATTAGCATTATCATCAACTTATCTCATTGAAATATTTTCTTTCTTTTGAAGCTATGAATATTTTCAACTCTGATACTCTGTTTAAAAAGAAAAAATATTTTTCATCGAACATTCATGAATAAATAATTTCAGTTTTTTTTCCCTTTCACACAAATTGATATTTTAAGAAATTCTCTTACGCGTCTTTCAGAGGCTGCAGACGCAGAGCAAAGGAAAGCACTGATTGCCGAGTTGAAGATATTAATTCATATCGGGAGGCATGTGAATATTGTCAATTTATTAGGAGCCGTAACGAAGAACATGTCAAAAGGTAAGAGAGAATGATTTATTACATAATTTATTAACAAGTAATATAAAAAAAATTAAGTCAATTCCTACTTTGAATGGATGAATAGAAAGTATTTTATTAACGGTTGAAAATTTGAACAAGATATATATATATAGAAATTTATATAGGGAGAGAGTGAACTAATTGTAGGAATTGAAAAAAGAGCATGATTTGTCTGCATTGTTGTAACAATGCATACACAGCTTGGCTAGTTTGGCTGAAAACCCGGTTTTCGACACTAACTTTTGTTATTGTTTTAACAGTTACATTGTTACAACAATGGAGACGAATCTCAGTTGACGACGAAATCCGTTAATTAATTAATTAATCAGTAATTAATGAATTCACATTTGAAAAAACTGTATTAACATCAAGTGTCATCCAGTATAAGTTTAAAAAAGTTATTTGAATTTGATTGGATGAATTGAAAACATTTTATTAAAACGATTCAAAATTTGAATAAGATAAATATATATATAAATAAATATATAGAGAGAGTGAAAAATATACTAGTAGGAATTCAAAAAGAAGACAGTTTGGTTTTTTACATGTCGGCTGTATATTCTAATAAGACTAAATAAATTTTAAATTGGAAGATTTTCTTATTTCATTTCAAAAGAATTCAATATGTCACTTTTAAACACTAGAATTTGGAAAGAGTCCAAAAAATGCATGAGTATTTATTTAAATTCGAACGAAAATTTTCCGTTTTAGTGTATCGTAGTTTATTTATATCTTAATTATTCATCTCGATTTGTGTTTGTTAACACCGTATAAACTTGTTGTCTTTCAGATGGCATTGAAAATAATAATATAAAACAATCCTTATTAACGTGATAAGAATACGGTTACTTATAAATGGCATGAATAATGATTATGGAGGGAAATCTACTTTTTTAAAACAGTTGAGACAAAAGATTTTCTGATTGAAAAATTCTAAGAAATCCTTTTTCTTTCTGGTATGAAATTTATGAACATGTTTTGAGCGAATTGCAAATTTATTTCTTTGTGACACATACACGCATGTACCTATACATGCATCTTAATATCCACTGAGACGAATATTAATTTAAATAAAACCTATCTAATCTATACTTGCTCTTTTTGCAGGGGAATTATACGTCATAGTGGAATACTGCTGCTTTGGAAATCTGAGGCACTTTTTATTGAAGCATAAGGGATCTTACATTGATCAACTGGACCACCGTACAGGGCAGCTTGATCCTCAGATATCCACCCTGCCCGGTAGTCCGTTCTCCAATGACATGAATGACACGATGGTTACTTACTCTAATATTCTGGGTCTGGGAATGGACAACCCAACCTATAGGTAAATATCAGAAGTCCAGAAATATAAGTTTTCAAGGCATATTTTAGAATGATATACACATATATATATAAATTTTTTTAATCCGAAGGCAATTTCTATTCACTCGATTTGCATTGTCTATAAATAATGTTTTATGTAATTGCATAAAATGTATAAATAAATGTATAAACAAGTAATATATATAATTTTTTTAAGTCAATTCCAATTTTGAATGGATAAATAGAAAGTATTTTATTAAGGATTGAAAATTTGGACAAGATAAATATATATATACATACATATATATATATATGTATAGGGAGAGAGTGAGCTAAAATAGTAGGAATTGAAAAAAGAATATGATCAGTGTCTGCATTGTAACAATGCAAACCCGGTTTGGCAGAAAATGGGTTTTCGACGCCAACTTTTGCCATTGTGTTAACAGTTACATTGTTACAACAATGGAGACGAATTTAAGTTGCGGTAAAAACCAGTAATTAATTAAATTTAATTTAATTAATTAATTAATATTTGAAAAAAACTGTATTAACTTCAAGTATATCCACCACAAGTTTAAAAAAATTTATTTGAACTTGATTGGATGTATAGAAAGTATTTTATCAACCATTGGAAATTTGAACAAGATAAATATATAAATATATATATAGAGAGTAAGCTAATGGTAGGAATTGAATAATATAAGACTTCTTGACCACAACACTCAAAAAGTTGCAGTTGCTCTTAATATGCTTATATTAATGTAAATTCTAAATCAACCAAAAACATTTCAATTAAAATTTTATACGAAGAAATTGGCGGTGTAAAGCTTCGTACGAATAACTTTCACTATACCGCCTATTCTTTTTAGTGTTAATCAACAAAATAGAAATAGCCTTTAGATTAAAATTATTCTATACATTTATCCCACTTTATTCACATTTTGCATTATTTCTCCATCTCAAATATTTTCGTTTCAGAGAACAATCCTTGAATTACGCTGATCTAGCACATCAACAAGTAACGAACGATTCCGGAACTGGTATTTCTGTCTTCACCAATCCCTCTGGCAGCAGCGTCAGTGAACGGTATTTGAGGAACTCTGTTCAAGCCCCTTCACCGAGTGATGGACATGAATCCTGGAATGAGGGGTCACCCAAGAACTTTTTCATCACCACTTGTGACCTTTTGTGTTTTGCCTTCCAATGTGCCAGAGGAATGGAATACTTAGCTTCCAGGAAGGTAAATAAATTTAAAACGTTAATTTTACCCTAAATCCAGCAGATACTTTGGTATATTGGTTCCCAATAGTTCCAGTAATTTTTTTTACTGCGCACCTTATCTGAGAGAGTTATTTAGTTATTTTGAGTTAGTTACCTAGAATGGCGCGAACATATTTTCAACTTAAGTACCACTTATTTTATTACTAATAGTTTCCTACTCGTACTAGAAAAAAAAAATCCTTTTCGCATATATTTTTTAACTAATCAGTACCGGGATTATTTTTTTTTCCGTAGCTTCTTATACCATTAAAAAATGAATTCTACAAACTTTCGCAAATGGATATTTTTAGTACAGCCCTCATACATATTTAAGTACTTACGTGTTACACCGTCAACCAATTTTGCAAATCAAAAGAATCGGTAAATGCTGTCGTCGTTAGTATTATTGTTCCTGTATTTATAAACATACTCAGGAATGGTTTTCTACTTGTTTTATTACCATGTTTTTATTAACTCGCTTTCTTGTCTGTCCGGGTGGAATTTTGTAATTGATTTTAAACTAACTTCCCTATAAGCTAGAGACTTGAAATTTAGACCATAGCTCAGAAGCTAATGACAATGCAGGAGAATGTCAAAAAAGAAGTTATAGTCTTGAACCCGGGCCCCAGAAGAGGCTTGTACACTCATGTCCATAAATTAAGGATAATTCAGAATCACACAGAAATTGAACTCTAAAATAAAAATTTCACCTGTAGAATTATCACACACATCTTGAACAAGAATATGAAAATTACAGGAAACCACCAGAAGGCGCGGATAGTACGTCACAATAACGAGAGTGTAAGAGAGGGGTATATAAGGAATGGTGGCAAAGAAGTAAAATTGTTCATAAGCGCTTTAAAAGCCTTTCAGTGCAATAGCCGCATAGTTATGGCACAAAGGAAACATTTGGATGATTTTTTACGTGGTAGAATTATTGGACGACTGGAATGTAGACGTACCCAGCTGGAGGCATCCGAGGAACTTGGAATCGCCCAGAGTGTCATCTCCAGGCTTTGGCAACGATTCAAAGATGATGGTAATGTGAGTAGATGTTACAACACAGGTCGCCCCCGAGTTACAACGCCGAATGAAGACCGGTATTTGGCAGTTACTGCCAAAAGAAACAGACGGAGCACAGCATCAGACCTATCTGGTCGGCTCTCTTCAGCTACCGGTACAACAGTTTCAAGGCAGAACGTGTACAGATGCATAGGGCACATTGGTCTATATGCTCGTAGGCCTGTCAGATGTGTTCCCCTTACCGCAACTGACTGTCGCCTGCGATTAACTTGGAGTAGAGAGCCTGCATTGTGGACACCGCAACAGTGGTCTTGTGTAATGTTTTCCGACGAGTCCAGGTTTAGTTTGCAGTCTGATTCTCGCAATACTTTCACATGGAGAACGCCAAGTATCCGTTACCACCAAGAGAACACCATTGAACGACACCGTTACGGTGGTGCAGGATGGCTCGTTTGGGGAGGAATTGTTCTTGGTTCCAGAACTGACCTGCATGTTCAAAGCGTAACGATGACAGGCCACATCTATCGGGATGTCATTCTGGAACAACTTGTACGTTTGTTTCGGGGTGCCATGGGTGCTAAATTTCTGTTTATGGATGGCAACACCCGTCCTCACAGTGAAAACATTGTAGACGAATGCCTTCAGTCGGAGGATATCACCCGTATAGATTGGCCAACATACTCACCGGACTTGAACCCAATAGAGTATGTGTGGGATTTGCTTGGCCGACGAATTGCAGCCCGTCAACCCCCTTCCACCTGTCTACCGGAACTTCGGAGGGCATTGCTTGATGAGTGGTGTAATATTCCCCAAGATCCGATTGATAATTTGATACTCAGCATGCGTAGGCTTTGTAAGGTCTGTATTGCATCGTCCGGGAGACATACTCCGTATTAACCATCATACTAACCATGTTATACTGTTTTTTGTAAATAGGTTCTTTTTTGAAATTTGCTCCAGGGAGTAAAAATCGCAATATTTATTAATTATGTAAAACATATAGCATATTTTTTGCTCTTTACCTTTTGTTTAATAAATAGACTACAAATAAGTCAAATTTGTTTTGCTTCTGTCTCTTTCTTTGCCTGAACTTCATTATCCTTAATTTATGGACATGAGTGTATATCTGTCCGGCTGGAATTTTGTAATTGATTTTAAGCTAACCTCTCGATGAGCTAGAGACTTGAAATTTGGACCATAGCTCAGAAGTAAATGACAATGCATGAAAATGTGAAAAAAAGAGTTCTAGTCTCAAACTTGGGCCCCCGAAAAGACGGGCCCCGATTTCGACAGGGGACCCGTAACTCCGGAACTTACACGAACAAAGACTACATGTCGGTCGCACGGGTTGAGTTGCGCCTACTTATTCAGTTTCGTGGCTCTGGGGTCAAAGAGGAGCCCCCAGGCTATCATGTTTTAATTAACTCGCTTTCTTGTATGTCTGTCCGGGTGGAATTTCTAATTGATTTTAAACTAACTTCCCGATAAGCTAGAGACTTGAAATTTGGACTATAGCTCAAAAGTGGATGATAATGCATGAAAATGGTTATAAAAACATGGTACATAAAATTTTTTTTATTAAGAAAATTATTTGTATATCGCAGCGTTTGGCAACATCTTTTGATTTGCTGAAATTGGTCAACGTTATAATATGTGAGTACCCATATTTATAGTATATACATATATGAATAAATAAAAGCATAATGACAGTCAGTTGTACGGAAAATAATAAATGTAAAACAATATGAAAAATAAAATTTATGCCTTTAATAAGTGCTCAACTTATGTCGTGTTTCTCAGTTTCCCTTTTTCCGTAATTTCAGAAAATTGTATTACATTTTTATGCGAATTAGTTAATATGAATAATTGAAGATAATTCATATTATCCTGTAATTTAAGCCAGGAATAATTATTTATAATTCAACTTAGTGAAAAGTTATTACATGTTTTGCTTTGCTCTTTTTATAGCTTATACACCGAGATCTCGCCGCAAGAAATGTGCTGTTGGCCAAGGACAATGTTGTCAAAATATGCGATTTCGGATTAGCAAAGGACTGTTACAAGTATTCAAACTATATTAAGAAATCAGATGTAAGTTAATTGAAAGCATTCTTTTAAAACTACCAAGTGGTCTATTATTGTTTTAGTTACCAACAAATTTTATGTAACTTTTCAAATATCTGCTTTCACCAATGATGAACTTAATTTTAAAAAAGAATTAGGACAATGATAAATTTCTTCTATTGTCATTATAATTAGGATTGGATTAAAATAAAATTTACACAAAAAATAAACGATTATATATCAATTTATTGATGCATTATGGTAAGTAATACATAATCAAAAAAAAATTGAATTATAGTCAAATTTTCAAGTATCTTATGAGAGCTGTGGGGTCACCATGTTTTTCTTGCGAATTGTTTCTTCTTACTTTGACTTTTTTTATTGGCATATTTTTGGATCTCAAACGATTTTTCTCCTTAAATTTTTTACACTAAAAATTAGTGAAAATTATTTGCTGATATCCAGTATAGCAACCCTACAAAAGAAATATAATCGTAGTGGACTAGCTTGCGTATATAATCGGGGCAAAAAAAAAATTCTTTTTTGGCATACGGTCATACATTATGTTAAGTTTTATTTTTAAAAAAAAAATTCTTTTTTAAAAAATTTGATTTGATTCTTTAAAACAATGAATATACCCCCCTGGTAGCTAAAACCTTTAGTGACTTCACTTCCCATATAACTACATAAGTGTTTGTATGTCTTGTTTTTTTTTTTTTTTGGATGTGATCTGTAAATTATGTGATTCCTTTACTGAGAGTAAAATTTGTAAATTTATAGACATTCTTTCTATTAAAAAAGAAAAGGAATACATGCAGGTTTACGTTAATTAAAAACTTCTTGTATAAGAACATTGTAATTTTCTTTATGATAATTCTCTTTTTTAATTTCTTATAATGATTTGTAATTTAATGATTTCATTAATGATTGAACTTTTTAAACTTAAATACATATATTTATCTTTTTTTAAATCATATATATATGTTCAACAACATTTTTGATTCATGACTTTGTACATTATTTATCAATTGCGTCATCTTGTTAAATGATTTAAACAGTTTTTTAGAATATTGTAAATTGAGCATAAATACTTAAAAATTAAGAAAAAAGAATAATAAAAGATTGAAATTTTCTTTGATTTCAACAAATAAACTCGCGCATTTCTGGAATTAAACAAGATAAATTTTTTGTATAAACAAATTACAGTAGCTAGACAAATGTAGTACAGTTGCAAAATAATATTAATAAGGCCTCGGAAAGCAAAGTTGATTAATCTATATTAATTCATACAATTTATTTTAAAAGTAGTTAATTTAAAAATCAGAATTTTTAGAACGTATATTTACAATTTTATCTTTTATTTTTTCCAGGGATTGCTACCCATAAAGTGGATGGCAATCGAATCAATTCGAGACAGAGTTTTCACAACTAAAAGTGACATGTAAGTACTGGTCTTCTTATGAAAATATAAAGCAATTAATTTTTGATATCCTTATTCATTTTTATATACCTTGAAAGAAAACACTTCTGATTTATCTTTTATACTGATTTAAATATAACCCTGTTTATAATGCTAGTATTTGGCCGGGCTCAAATAGTATTATTTTTAAATACCTATTTATTTGACCGAAAAATAAAGAAAAGAAAAACCTAAGAATTGTATCATAAGATGAAATAATATCTCTAATGATAATTCATATATGCTCTTTCAGATTTTGATAGATGGGAAAATTTTTAAATATCTACCGCGGCTTTCCCAGACATTTATCAAATGAATGTATTTTTAAAACATTTAAGATATTTAATCAGAGCTTCAAACTGGAATTGAATCAAAAACTGGAAAAAACCGTTATTTTATAACCGTTTTGGAACAAAAACCGGAAAAAAAATAACAGTTTGTTTCGGTTCGATATGTCTTCAGTCATTTTGTTACTGTAACCAACTAATCGATAATTTCTAATTTAACGTCAGCCATACAATTATCATCATTACATGTACATTACTTCTCGATTTCTTGTTTTGTGTTCACTAGTACTCTTTTGTTTCAGTTTCGCTCGAAACTACTTGTAGAAGGCAGAGATTTAATTCAAGTGAATGAATTAGTAGCATAGATGAGATTTAAGATAAGAATATGCATAAAATAAAATTATTCATTCGGAACTGAACCGAAAACCGTTACTTTTGTCGGAGCGAAAACCGGAACTGAACCGATATATTTTTTAAGTTGAACCTAAACGAAAATCGGAACGGAAAAAATTACGGCTCAAAGCCCTGGTTTTAATCAAGCAATAATTTAAACAGGATTTGAAATGAAGACATTCGGAATTACAAAGAGACTTATTGCTTGTTTATTAAAGTCACATTTAGAAGAAACACGGGGCATATTGGGGTCCTCGGTTTAGTGGCGAGAATAGCACGAAAGCTGGCCATCCACTCTCCAAACTTCCGGACCACGACAACTTGAGGAATTTAAACATCGACACACATATCTTACATGCATTAGAACCGCTACATCAGTGCTTCTCAATTTTTCAGTGCTTGTAATCCAGTTTTCAATCATAATTTTCATTGCCCCTCCATACAATAATAATGTATTACATTCAATGATAATGTACTTTGAAGCTGAAGCTACAATATGACTTTAATTATAAACTGTATAAATTATTAAGATAAGTATTAAATTTTGCATATAATTTTGTATACGGCAAGCCCATGGGGTCACTAGTAATTATTAAACTTGTTTTTAGCTTAGTATTGATAAATTAATGATCAAATACATTGTGCTGAACTGATACATTTATAAGTATATTATATCATTGCAAATGTGTATTTTTAATTACTTTAGAATATATTTTGTTTTGAATGCATTCAGTAAATTAATAATTTTTTTAAATCTTTTATTTTTGACTTATCGATATGCTCGCACCCCTCTGGTAGGATTATCATGCAACCCTAAGTGGGTGCACCACACAGTTTGAAAAACGCTGCACTACATGATGGTCTTTAGAAACATCAGGATTTGTATCACAATGACCACTCATAACCACTCGGTTACCACACTCTTGCAAAAAGAGAGAGAGCTTAATATAATAATAAATATCAAAGTTTAGTTATCGAAAATAACTTTTAACTTTTCAGTTGGTCTTTTGGCATCTTACTTTGGGAGTTGTTCACCTTGGGAAGCAATCCCTATCCGGGTGTGGAAATCAACGAAGAATTCTTCAAGAAACTCAAGAATGGATACAGAATGGAAAAACCTGAATTTACGCCGGAAAAAATGTACGTATCATATTATCTATTTAACAGTAATATAGTTTTTATTTGTAATATGATATTAAACGATTATATTTGAATTTTCTGAGGGTAGGAAAGTTTTTTAAGTGTATGAAAAAATTTGAATAAGCAAATTAATAAATAATTTTTGACGATGTCTTGAAGTTCTTTAGACTTGAAAGGATTGACATAAAAAACTTGTACGACACGTCAATTTCAAACGGGTTGTTGTCCAGTGAGGTCAAATTCTGCTCGGCTACCTGTATGTTTAAGTTAGCCATTTCTAGAGTTCAATAAAGTAGTCAGTATCGTATTAATAGCTTTCCATTTCGTTCGATCCACATAAGCAGCAATCGTTATTTCAAAGGGATAAGAGGGTAAATATTAGTACAATTAAATTAGAGATCTATGCAAAAATGGTTCATACAATTAAAATATAATTTTTTTTTTTATAAATTTTCATTTACTTTGAAACTTACCAATAATTTCAAAGGACCTCTTTCTAAAAGGAAGTAAAAAACACACATGTATAAATGTACAATGAAACAGATTCAAAAATCCACGAAATATCGAAACAAGCAATTCAAATCCATAGTTGCAACTTCGTACAAAGCAAGTAAAGCGCACAGCCGAAGTTAAATGTTTTTTTTTTCAATGTTGCTTTCTTAGACCCTCCTCGTATAAGCTGGGAAGACTTAGCAGCTTTTGAAGTCATCTCTAAATAATCATTCTAGATCTTTCTAGACTTTTCTGAATGCATTTACTTTTTCCCCCAAACTCACTCCTATTCATATGCATTACTGAAAGAGTAATTTAAATTAACTTACAAACGATTTTTCCAACAATAGCAATTAACTTAGGGATGGCAATTTCAAAATAAATTATCAAAATCCTTATTTGGCTAAAATACTTGTTAATACATACGCATGGCACTTAATCTAAACTAATTTCCTGATTGTGTCTGTGCTTTTAATTAGATATCAACTGATGAAGAATTGCTGGCTGGATGATCCTAATGAAAGACCGGATTTCACTGGTCTAGCTGAGCAGATCGGAGGATTACTCGAGTCAAGTGTCAGAAAGGTAAAATCACTTATTTTACCATAACTAAGAACAATTTTAAGTTTAAAAGAATTATTAACGTTCAACAATAAAAATGATTGAGAAAAAAGTAATTTTTTCTCCTTAAGTCCCACTGAATTGAGCAAATTCAGTGCCAGTTTTAGTATTGATTGTTCTAAAAATTGCCTTGTTACACTTTTGCTTTTACAGTATTATGTCGAGCTCAACACTCCCTATCAGATGATGAACGAAGAAATGCTCTCTAACAACAACGATTACCTACAGATGACAGGTGTCAGCAAAGAAGATTACACCAACATGGTCAACTTATTGGATACTAAGCCGACCTCATGCCCACTTAACACTTACAGCAATATCGTGCCACCAAAACCAGCAGGGACACGCCAAACAGAAGTAGTACCTATGGTTCAGTTGGAGAACCTCTCGGTGCTTCCTAAGGAGCGATTCAGCAAAAACAGGAGACTCTCCTCAGAGTTGTCTGGCGAAGAGGACATTCAGAATGTGACCAATATAACGTACCTGAACATGAACAGCTCTTCCGAAAGGGAGGAGACGGACGAATACGATTCAGTCTTCCCTGATAAGAAGGTTCACTACGAAAATGGTGATTACACTTCGATACCTTTGTTAATGAATCGTATGCAGACTGTGGGTGTCAAGGTGCATGATTTTTAAACATGGTGGTGGATTTTTCATTTTATAATTGCATGCTAATGGTGAAGGAGTTTTGGGTTTCATGGTCAGACCTTGGATAATATGTCCTGTATTTTAATTTTGAAGTAAAAGTTGTCAGTATGCGTATTTCTAATGACTTAAATGTTTAATTTAACATGATGAATTGAAAATTCTATACCTGTAAGAATCACAGTAGCATTCAATGATTCATTTAGAATTAATATGCTTGCTAGCAACATGTTAGGGTAGTGAAATAAAGGACCACAAGCACTGACCTAGCTAGTCCTGAGTGGACCCCGTATCAAAATTTCTTGCACGCCCTTTTTAGGGGACCCTTAATATATTAACAATTTTTTCCTTACATATGTTGGGGCCCCTGTAGCTTGGGAGCCTCGTATCATTGATACGGCGGTAGTTACGCCCCTGACCACAAGTGTATTACTTGATAACCATGACTTTGATATGGAGTTGGGGTGATGACTCCCTGTTGACCTTTTCGTCTGACTGTGGTTTAAGATAACGAGGTGAATTAGTTGTTAGTGGACTTCGACAGTCAACCGCTTAATACAACAGCAACATAACAATTGAACTTGTAACAGATTGCGCTTTTTAGGTACTATAAATTCTTTTACAAGACAAATAAAGAAGATAAAATGTTTTCTTCAGTTAAATGGCCCAAATTCATGACGGTCACATGATAAATGCAATCACGTGTTCTCAAAACTGACATTAGACACGTATTTGTGTTGTTTTACTGTTAGATATTAGAATATTAAATTCTTCAAATTTTTTTCAAAATTAAAAAAAAAATCTTGTATTATACATGTATTTTTAAATGAAGTGCATTTTTTAAACTTATGTGCCTTATTATTGTACTTTTAAACAACGTTATTTTGTACATTATTCGCAAATATGTACTTTTTAAGAAAATTTCTACAAAAAGCAAAAGTTGGCAACAGTGAAGCACATGAACTGATTTGCTGGAAATGTGTTTGCATGTGATCATGACGTCACAAATATTTATGAACCAACTGGCTGGAAATTTATAGTTATCATGTGACTATGACGTCACACGAATTTAACCCATTATGCAGATTATTGTTATTATGATACTCTTATTCTTGTAAGAAGAAAATGGAAGGTTCATCACGATTCAATATGCAGATGCTAAATATTTATGCCACTGATATGGTATTTGAAACCCATCATTGTGGTTCATAGATTTTTAAAAATATTTAAATTAGTAACATCTTTAAAATAAGCATCTAGTACGTTTTAAAGAATGAGACGTATTACCAAGGTACGACCATATAAGTTAATAAATTCGTCTTATGCTTGTATTATATTTTGTTGATGTTTTTATTGAACCTAGGAGTCTTCCATATGCAAGAACTGGAAATGAACACCAGATGCTGAGGCAAGTCACTTGTGGCCAAACCAGCTTCAAATGTAAATAATCATGTGTACATAAGTAATCATCATCATGTTGCTCAATTTCATTTTGTAATGTATGTAAATAGAAATACTATGTATAGTGATCTTTTAAGACAAAGTATTGATAATACATGAAAAAGATTCAATGGAAAACACTGAGTTTATTTTGCATATAAACAAATAATGTCAAGTATAGCACCATGACAAAAATTGCTATTTTAAATTTATCAGTATTAAGCCTACCAACATTTTGAAATACATAATGTATTATAACGAATCTGCATGACCCAACGTGCAGAGGAGGCCATACACCATAAATATGTGGAAGATTATAGCCCTAACGTTGGCGTGATGTAGAAATTTGGAGAGTGAGGTGCCGGCTCAGGTGTCGTCCTCGTTTTGGCCAAAGTTCGAAATTTCGAGGTTTGTCGCCAAAGCTCTCGTTTAGCTTCAAAGAGAGACTTTAATAAACATTAATCTAAATCAATTCAGCACGAAGTTTATCTACAATATGAAAAAAATATTCAATAATAAGGAAAGCAAAAATATTTTTTAAAAATTCAATGCCTTAAAAAAAAGTAGCATGTACATTAAAAAAATATTAAAGGCAATTAAGAATTTCAATTCAACACATGTTACAAAAATATTTCGTAAGATATTGTAAATTATAAAAATAAAGAGACAAATTAATAAATTAAAAATTTAGAATTTATATCTAATAGCTATTTTTTTAAAGTGAATAATACTAAAGAATTATGGAGGTTGGATAGTTTTTAATGATAAAGATATCTATTTAAAAAGAATGAAAACTCTACATTTTAATGATTATCTCTCGTCAATCGAATACGATTTTGTAAATTAACTTGAGATTCTAAAAGAAATACATTAAATATATTTCTGAGTTACAAGTACAAAACAACTGTGATTCTTTAATTTTATCTAGTCATGTAAGTCAACTTTTAATCGTAAAACATAACCATACAGCTAGCTATATTACTCTATTCCGGTGGTCTTTAAACCTTTTTGACTCATGAAACCCTTAAAATAATTAAGTGTTCTGGAGGAAAATCACTCTTTCTCTCTCTGTTTTAAGTGAATACAACCTTTGACAGTAAAGTTCGGTGAATAGTCCTGTAACAATAACGTAGATGAAATATCAACGAAAGTTTTTAGCATACTGTGTCCTTCTAAATAGTCACCTCCCATAACTATGCACCGCTGAGATCTGCTATAGATGCTCTAGAAACTTTGCAAGAAATTTTCTTTTGGGATGGAATTCAAAAGCCTCGTCTCGTTTCGTTGGATGTTAGGAATATAGTCAATATCGATAACACGTTTTTCTCATCCCTAAATTCTGGGTAACGATTTGTCGCACGGATTCACGGCTAATCTACAGTTCATCAGCTATCATGCGCACAGTTAATTGACTATCTTTAGTGATTAATTTCCTCACTTTCTCAATGTTTTCGTCACTGACGAAGGTCGCCAATCTTCCGCTGCGGGGGTTGTTAGAAACACTTTCCCTGCTTTTCGAAAACGGGTGAACCACTCGTACACACACACTTCATGGACAGTGCTTGATCTTCATAAACACGTACCAGCATCGCATAAGTTTCTCTTGGTGTCTTGCCGAGCTTTAAACAAAACTTTAAATTGATCTTTTATTCGTTCATTTTCCTGTTTTTAGTTAAGAACCAACGTACTAAACAAGCACTATGTAAAACAAGTCTTACACGTAACAACGGTGGGGGCAGATTGTCAACACCTGCCACTACACAAGTGCAGCGTTTTGTTTCGCCAGAGCTGTCAGATCGGCCGATCTGACATCATTCACCGAACTTTATTGTCGGAGGTTGCTTTTCAAAATAATATTTAAAACAGACCAACGTATTATAGGTACTTTATATAAAGTTAAATAAAGAAAATGTTGTATTTGTTATTATTTTTTAATATAATGTTAATTTATTTGTTCTTAATATTAATATGTGCTCCAGGTGTTAT
Organism: Trichonephila clavata; assembly: GCA_019973975.1. Taxonomy (NCBI): domain Eukaryota; kingdom Metazoa; phylum Arthropoda; class Arachnida; order Araneae; family Nephilidae; genus Trichonephila; species Trichonephila clavata. The sequence goes on along the minus strand of BMAO01027639.1, from coordinate 18,283 downwards.
CTACACATGTATTATAATTAGTATTTGGGGTATGCGTTTGCATTTTTTGGAACAAGCTTTCAGAGTCTAGGTCTATTTAAATTACCTTCAGTCACGTTTCATATTCTACGTTCAATAAACCTTTATAATTTGTTCTGCCACATAAACATTTCCCACTTAAATATACTGTTCCGAATGGCATCAAAATGTTTATAGCTGTGGGAGAAATCCTGTGTATCCATAAATTTGCAACCTAAAATTTAGGAGCTTTTCTTACTAAATTAAGATTTTAGAAGATATTTATTCTGTGTGGTAATTTTTAACCAAAAATCAAGACCTTCTCATTTATATTTGTTTTTTTAACGTAGAATGTGCTGATAGTTCAATCCCTCGTTCTTGTTAAATCAGTAATAAGTCTTGAATTTTTTTTTAATTAATGAAATGGATTTCCAATCTAGCCGATAAAAAACACGAATCCATTTTGTTTGCACATTTATAATTTTCTTTTCGATTTTTTATTTTGACTCGCAAAACTCCCGGACATGCCTCGTGGAACCCCCTATTTCCGCGGAACACCGTTTGAAGACCACTCCACTGTTCTAACTCCCCCACAAAGTGCCTTTGAAGTATTAAACATATCATTTTGTACAAAGTTTCACCTTGTTCGCGTAACTCATTACGCTCAATTGGTTTTTATAAAGCTATTAAAATCATGAAAGTATACATTATTTTCGAAAATTCATCTGTGTATAAAATATAAACTGTATTTTTAGATTTTTGTACAATATAGTTTTTGGTAAGAAACAGCTTTTAAGAAAAAGTATAAGATACATGAAAATACGTCATGTTTTTTATGAAAAAAATTTTATGTATACAATTATATACATAAATAAAATATTTTTATTGCTGAATTATTTATTATTTCATTACTAACTCATCATATATGTCTAAATCTACAGCAATTAAACAATATCAATCTCACAATTTCTAAAATAAGGGGAGGGAGATGAGATACTTTTTTTCTTTTTATACACTGAAAATTTGGACAAATGTAACATCAGAAGTAAATAAAAATTATTATAAATAATTTTAATTCAATAAAAATTTTCTGGTTTTAATGTTGATTCCTTTATTTTAAAAATTAGATGGCAGTAAATTAAAGTAACATTTAAAAAAAACCCGACAACTTTTATTTATATAATAAGATATGAAGCTAAATTGCAAAAATGCCCAATTGGAAGAAAACTTTCATATATAAACATTAGTAGGGCTGCCCAAGAACGTTTTTTTCCAATGGAGCTGTTGATTGGTATTTATCATTGTAGACCTGGTTCATTCCTTGGGAGCTGGTATCACTTTTTAGTGCGGCATCACATAGGTGGAATACCATTCACCACAATGTAATTTTGACACCCAGTTTCCTACCCATAGGGAGGCACCTGAGCCGAAATGGAACAAAGAATTTTATTTTGCAGATAGCACCCAAGCCAAACAGGCACTCAAGGGATCTTTAAGATGCCGCATAATCATAAGACATATACGCTGTCGATTTTCTGCATCATGAAAATCCATCGATTTGGCAGAGTCGAACCCGCAAACTTGGTCTTACAAAGCCGGTGAGAAACCAACTACGCCACACAGTCTAGAAGTACTTGACCATAAATTTTTTCGTGCAAAGTAGTGATGCTAGGGCGGTGCCTCTGAGCATAGTGGAAGGGGCCAACTTAAGTTTTAAAACTCGGTGGTATATATGTTGCAGCGCAATTTTCTCTCTCTTTTACTTCGCTGCGGTACAATTGTTGTACCAAGCGATTCAGAGACACAGTCCACCCTCCTGTTTTTTCTCTCTATTACATTGACTGCGGTGCAAGCAGGGACGTCTCAAGATTTCTTGATGCCCTATGCCAGTACGCAAAAGCAGGCCGGCCTTATACATTTGTCCCCGTTATACATCTTGTGAAACACTATTTGCTAATAACAGATTAATTATTTTACCAACTTCTCGAATATTCTTCATCTTTTTACAGAAACGACTAATACTTCCCCATTTCGTTTTCTATACTTTCTAGTTCTCAATTCAAAAGGTAAATAAAGGTTTGAATAAAAAAAAGTTCTAAGAATTCCAAACCAGTTTTCTTACAAGTATTCACAAGAAAAAAAAATTTGTATTTTCGGGAGTCTATAATTTGAACTAAAGGGTGCAGGGTAAAGTAATAAAAGCAAAAGGTGGTATAATGAAATTTTACTGGAAACAAAACTTTCAATTCACAAAAAAATCTAGAAATTTTTTAAAGTCAATCAGTCAAATTCTATAGTATTACGCTAGTTAATTATGTTTTCAATAAGCATCTTCAAAGCAGTGTAGCCTTCTGGAGCAACACCCAGGCTGACCAGTTTTGCAGCTAAACCCCATAATTTTTTTTAATATTCAACCTTTGATGTTCTAAGTTGAAGGCAATGGCCCAACTAGAAAATATCCAGATTACTTGCGGGTTTTTGGAAACACTTCCTGTAGTGCAGAGCAAGCTCAAAAAATTCGTAATACATACACATAATTATTTTAAAAAAAAATCATTTGTGACCTTTATAAAATTTGAGAGAGAGAACTAGATAAAGTCTTTTTTAAATAGCCCTGAGAATAAATTTGTGTATGCTGTTTGGAATAGTATATATTTATTTTTACTATTTCTGTAAGCTAAAATGTTTCAGTTTTATCAAATTTTCAGATCTTGTAATTAAATCACATTGGAATAGCTTAAACTTTTAGTAGTCTACAAATACATAATTCATTTGGGAATTTTATGTGCATAATGAGATTTCACATCCTAAAAGTTAGGATTCAGGGGGGGGGGGGCACCACAACTACCAACAAAAAAAAGTGGGAATCATTAGTTAAGACAAAAATCTCCACATTATGATTTAAATATATTTTTTTAATTTCTATAATCCTTATTTGGGCACCACAATTTTACTTTGCAATAAGACTGCAATTCTATCTGTCACTGTACTTAAAGCAAAATGTGTGTGCAAAACCATGATATAAAACCCATTTTATATAAACACAGAAACATTTACTTTCATTCCACTACATCAGTGGTCTTCAAACTTTTCAGCTCACGGAACTCCTAGTAATAAAGACGTTTTTGTGAAACTTTATTCCATACACACACTTAGTGGAATATATCTTAAGTAGATCAATAAAAAGGAATTATAAAAAATATCACATTACTGATCAAAAAATTTTAATACACTTTTAATATAATTTACTCATTAATAATATTAATCTGTGATCCAAGTGTCAACTACCCATGCATTATGTTTCGTAGCTGGGATATATGCTTGCATTTTTTCACATAAATTGTCGAAGTATAGGTCTATCGAGAATAACTGCAATCGCATTACATATTTCAAGCTTCGTATGTTTCTATACTTTGTTTTTGCCACTAACATTGAGAAATATTTTTTCACACATGCACATTGTCTTGAACCGCAATAAAATGTTTATAGTTGTGTGAGAAATACTGTGTAATTTGCAATATAAAATTTAGGACCTGTTCTTGCTTAAGTTTAGATTTTTAACATAGAATCTGTTGATATGTTGTAGGTGTTTTTTCCCCACAAATATAAAAAGATACATTTTCCATCAGAAAACTATTTAGATTTGCAAGATATTGTAATAACGAGTATAAAATTATCTCGTGAAACCCCTGAATATACCTCATGGAACACAGTTTGATGACCAACAAAACGCTTTACAAACATACAGAAAAGAATAGCATCTCAGCAAACATTGCACTGTCACCTGGATAGATATATTAAAAAACACTGTCAGTACTTCTGCCTAGGCAAAATGAATAAATATATTCATGCAAAGAGATGCTTTATTTCCGGCATATTTTTGTCAAATCATACTATACCATATTGTTTCAGAAGTACTTTTTAAATAACCTTTTGCTATACTTTCAATCAAAAAAATTAATAGAAAAAGTAACACTTTTAAAACTGGCTAGGATGAGAAAGTGTTCTCAGAACAAAAACTTCAAAAAACAAAAGAGGTCACAAAATTATTAAAAATATTACAGAACCCATGCATAAAAAATACTTTCAAATTAATTGTATGATAAGGATCATGCTTGTACATTATAAGTACAATAAATCTTTTTTGTATCAGTATTTTGACTATTATCATTCTTAAGATTGAACTGCCTTTAACCCTGTTGCTGTGCATCCTGCGATTTCCATGGGCAATGCAGATGCAGCAAAATTTGCGCAACTCGCAATTTCCGTGGGTATGCATTTTTTCTGACTTTTTAGCTGTACAACCTGTGCTGTTCCAGTTTGTTTAATTCATGTTTTTATGATATAATTATATATTTAAAAATAACTCTTTTATAAAAAATTTTGCACTTTTTAACTCTAAAATGTAATTTGAAATACATAAAAAAATATGCAAATTTATCAACATACTTTGATAAAATAAAAATGCAGCAAGAGAGTTGACTTATTTAACTACGATGAATACACACACAATTTATAAGTAGTAATATGTTCTTTAGATCCCAAACATGCATTCCCTCTCTTTTTTGGCTGATACATATTTCTAACAATTACATAGTACACTTGGTTATTAGTAAATTAATGTATGTTGGATACAATTTGGTCAATTATAATATCCCACTAAAAATGGATGAGAGCATAAAATTAATGTATTAATTTGTAAAATTATATGCAGATATACCGTATTTATATTCGAATCCAAGCCCCACCCCAAATTCTAAGCATGGTTTTGTGGAAAATTAGACAAGTGTAAAATGATTTATCAATATTTTGTATTAAGGAAATAAAACAAATTTTTAAAAGAGAGGTAATAAGAGAATATTTAATTTATTCTACCAACATAAAAACCTTTTAAATGCATATATTAGCCTGCAATTGCTCTAACTATCAATATCATGTTCAATTCCCCCCCTCCAATAAATTTTTCTGCCTCCCATTCTAAGCTACACCTGATTTTCAGTAGCATTGACATTGGAAAAAAAGAGCAGTTTAGATCAAATACATACAGTAATTAAAAACCAATATAATAAATTCTGACATTCACATGTTAGATTCATATAATTTAAAACAGTAAAAAAAATCTTTTAATTCATGAAATAAACAGAACATTCTAAAACTAGAAATATTTTTTATTATAAAATTACAATTGGCAGAAATGTACACAAAAGCTTTTAATATTTTCATAGTTTATTATGTTTGACCTGTAAATTTATCACATGTTAGCTTCATACAATAAATATTTATGCGAACTGACAATCAATAAAATTCAAAAATAGGATAATCAAGAATAAAATATAGGAATTTTGTTTTTCTACAATAGGAACATATTGAAAAATAAAGATCACAACAGCTAAAAACTAATTCAAATTTCAAACTAACAAATGGCATAAAATATACCATAAAGGAATCTAGAATATAATGCCCATTCCATGATACATATATAATACTAAAATGACTTAAATATTTTTATAAATATATTTTATTTTTAGCACCTTAAGACAGTGAGCAGGATATCCAGCCTTACAAAATTTATAAATATAAAAATGGCACAGGTGATTGCAGACCAAGTAAATCTCATTTGGAAAGCACGAAACTCATTGAAATTAACAATAATTAACATATAATAGGAACACATATATAAAGCAGATACATATATATTTTGATTTCCAATAGAACAAAAACAATCTAATATAATGTAAATATATTTGATCAGATTTCCAAATATACTTCAAAGCACTTCCACAAGTAAAAAAGAAAACAATCAAAACAGTTGATTGTTTATTGTTGATTAAACAATAAAAACAAATTTATAAACAGATACAATTTTAACATAGAAGCTACATCTATTTTTAAATGCATACTGAAGTAGAGATAACTTTAACCAAAAATAAGAAAAAATATAATAAAACATGCAGTTATGAGAATAGAAATGTAAAATTAAGCAATAAGACCTTAAGAGAGAAAAAATCTTTAAGGAAGCAAATGCAAATTAAACATCTATTTATCAATCTTCATCCAATTGGATGAGTTTATTATGCACACGCATTAATCCCTTAAAGTATTTGACGGTCTTAACCCGAAGTTCAAGAGTAGCATCTTCGTCACAGATAAAAATGGTGTTAGGATGCATCTGGAAAGCAGAAACAGTCCACATGTGACTGACACCTTCTTCAATAGCTTTTGAGAGGGCTAAAGCTTTGTGAGATCCAGTTATCAATATCATTACCTGTATTAAAAAATATGAGTTACTAGAAATAAAAATTTTAAAATAACAAGATTTGAAGTCATTAATAAACATGAAATTCTAACATTTATTTATGAAAAGTTTTTAGCAAGATATCTGAGTTTTAGATATCAATTAACCTTTTTTTATGTATTCATAATTATTGGGTTGTTCGGAAAGTAATTTCGTTTTTTTTTTTGTGGAAATGAAAGACAGTTTTCGTATAATAAACAAATACTTTATTAAATTATATATTGGCCATTCTGGTCCAACACCTTTTGCCATCTTTCTGGTAGTAGCATAATTCCACGCTCATAAAATTTTTGGTCTTTGCCGGCAAAAAACTGATCAAGGTGGCTTTTGACCTTTTCATTTGAGGTGAAGGTTTAACCGTCTAAAAATTTTTGGAGTGACCGGAACATATAATAATCCGATGGTGCCAGGTCTGGAGAATATGGTGGGTGTGGCATTGTATCCCATTCAAGCTGTAAAAGCTTTTGGCGAGTGATCAAACTTGTGTGAGGTCTCACGTTGTCTTGGTGAAACACTACACCTTTCCTGTTGATTAGTTCTGACCTTTTCTGTTGAAGTGCATCATTCACTGTGTCCAGCTGATGAGAGTAGACTTCCAAATTAATTGTTGTGTTATCCGGTAAAAGCTAAAAAAAAAACGATTCCTTTAAAATCCCACCATACAGACAGCATCCCCTTTTTTTTGGTGAATATCGGCTTTGGAAATAGTTTGAGCTGGTTCATCTTTTTTGCTCCATGACCTCTTGCGTTTAACGTTGTTGTATACAACCCATTTTTCGTCCCCAGTCATGATGCGCTACAAAAACGGATCATTTTCGTGACATTTGAGAAGCAAATCGCAGACATCAATACGGCGACACAGATTTCTCTCTGTGAGAACATGGGGAACCCATACATCGAGCTTCGAGGATAATCCCAGGCCTTTTAAGTGGTCATAAACTGTTGAATTTGATAAATTTAACCTCAATCCGATCTCGCGTGTAGTTATTCGCCGGTTCGCATCAACTAATGCCTTCATCGCGTCTTTATCAGCTTCAACCGGCCTTCCCGAACGTGGTGCATCTTCGACATCAAAATTGCCGGATCGAAATTTAGCGAACCAGTTCTGGCACTGGCGTACTGTCAACACACCTTCTCCATACACATCGGTCAATTTCTTTCTGGCTTGAACAGCATTTTTACCCTTTCTGTAGTAAAACAGTAAGATATGTCAAAAATGCTGCTTATCGCTCTCCATATTTAAAAGGGCACCAACCAAAAACTACTGCGTAGAATTAATTGGAATTTTTCACACACAAGCCTTGCTAAATGAGCTCTCAAAGCATCTAAAAATTATACGGCTTAAATGTGAAGTTGGGTGCAAAAAAATACAATTAAATCCTCCGTCGGGAAAAAACGAAATTACTTTCCGAACAACCCAATATTTAAAAATTGATAGTTTATGAATAAAACTTTATTCTAATTTTTTTCACAATCAGAATTACATTCTTTTATTTTTTTTAATTAAACTCTTTTACATCATTTTTATTTAGGGAAATGATCTAACTTGGAATATATTTTCCTATTTTGAAGCCCAGTGGCTGAGTAGTAGTGTATCACACTTCCATACCACAAGTCCGAGGTTCAAATCCTAGGCTGTAAAAAGTCGACTTAGCCTTTCATCCCTTCAGTGGGTTGATAAATTGAGCACCAAGCTTGCTTGGGAACTGAACACTTGACCACCAGCACCTAAGGTCACAAAAGCCGAGAAAGGCACAGCAGGCCTTGACCCTCGTGAGCTGTTACGCCACTGAGTTCAGTTTTATTTTGAAAATTTAATGTCATGTTAAGAGTGTAATTCAAGGAATATATTGCTTCAAAAAGAAGGATATTAAGTTTTTGGAAAATTTTTTGCTGTGCATTGATAGAAGAAAATTAAAATAAAAACTATTTAGCAGGAATATCAAAACTGCTTAGTAGCTTACCCTTACCCACCTTGCAACTTTTAAAATCTTCAATGGAGAATCTCTGTGCTCTTTTTAAATGCATTATTTATACTTTGATACTTACATAAGCATTTAAAAAAATAATAAATTATGAAGTCTGTTAAACGTTTTCTGAGTATAAGGAGGAATCGGAAAATCTTTGCCCTATCTTTTTTATAGCCAAATTACTGCTGTAAAAGTGAAGCCAATATATGCATTTCTCTATATCAGCTTCCTTGGACCTGCTTGGTCTTATTTACTGGTCACTTTGTGGCATGACATGGCTGTCAGTTGTTAAGATACTAGTTCTGATTCACACATTCATGGCATATGACCAACAAAGTGCATTTCCTTTTTTTTAAAGAAGCATGGGATGAGTGCTAATTGAAATTAACAGGGAAAAGCAGTCTGTATATGGGGAAAAGGTGTCTCGCTTTGGGAAGTGTTAGGTAGAGATGGTGCAAGTTCCCAAAAGGCTATGAATTCTCGATTAAAACAACATGGCAATCAGAACTACTGACTAAATCTGGTCACATGAATGGGAGATTCTTCACCATCCATCCACTAAACAGTCCGGACCCTGCGTCAAGTAATATCGATATTTTTGGTTCCCTGAAGCAATTCCTAGCAGGGCAGATTCACATGCAACTATGAAACAAAGACCAGCAATCTGATGGTGTTACACAGTCAGCTAAATGAATTCTACCACAGAGGCATCTAAAATTTAATGCTGTGGCAAGATAAATGCCTAAACTGGTGTGGAGACTAAGCAGGAAAATAGTGTAAAATGTGAAGAATGAAATATTTTTTACCTATACATATTTTTTTAAGCTAACAAAAAATAGGACCCAATACTTTGATTTATTCAATGTAAAACAAAATTAAGCAAGTAATAAAAATGCCCCTTTACAGATATTATTCAATTTTAAAATGTTTAATACTTGATAATTTTACCTACCAATCATCTCTTTAAGAGTTTTAATCAACCAAAATATACTCGGAAAAATGTGATTTTTTCAATAAAAAGAAACCATATATATTTCTTTTCCCCAACAATACAACATATCAGACACAAAATGTCTGTGATTGAAAAATATCTTTAATGAAGGATTTGTCAGAATCATAGGCAATAGTAATTGAAAACAAATACATTACCTGAACATATATTAGTATGAAATCCATTTCATAAAATAGTTTTAAACAATTTGCTTTAAAAAATTTTCTAATTATACTGAGAGTCAGAGCCAGAGTTGGAAGAACTTTTACCAATGGAAAAAAGTAGTAAATATATCAATATTGGAAGGCATTATATGTTATTATATTATATTTTGGTTATGTGAGACTTTATGAATTTAAACTAAATCCAAATAACTTATTCTAAAGAGCATCAACACTAAAAAATAATATAAATGGGATACTTCCACATGCTAACCAATTTGTTCCAGTAAACTCTTACACAGAGGCTTTAATATTTTTAAATATATTTCTTCATCAATAGTATTACCTCTCGTGCAGCCATTACTGTGCCAACACCAACAGTCAATGCCTCATGAGGGACTAGTGAAAGGTCATTGCCAAAAAAGCGAGCATTTGCTTCAATGGTGTCCACAGCCAAAGTCTTTAAACGAGTGCGAGATGCAAGACTTGAACCAGGTTCATTAAAAGCTATATGGCCATCTGGTCCAATTCCTAAATAAAAATAATCAAAAAATAATAGTTAACAATGTTACACAATTTAGTGTATCCAAGTTATAAAAAGGACAAAATATGTATGCAAATATCTTTTTTCTTTTTTAAAATTCAATGCATTGTTTAAAATAAAATTTTGTTGAACTTTCTCATAAAACAATTCTCAAGCAACTTCAAAAATTGTACTAACCAAATTATATTTTTAAAAGACTTCAAAAAAGAATTATTTTCTCATGTGTGCAAAATTAAATTTTTTCACTAGATAATCTGAATTAAAAATGTTTATTTAAACAAGTTTACTGACAACATTTCAAAAAGTTAAGATACAATATTACTTAGCATTAATTTATAATAAAGTATTTCCACAATACCAGGCAAAGAAAAAAAAGACAAGATCTTTAAATAGGTCTCTTAAAATTCCCTTTTTTTAAAAAAAGATAAAACAATAAGTTTTCATAACATAAATTTGAAGGCAGGAATATCACATTTTAAATGAAACATTATTGATTGAAGATCTTATTGTTCACTATTTATTAAAATTTCTGAATTCAGTAGCACAATTTAAAATTTTACATTTTAATTCTTAAAATGCACACTTCAAAAACATAAGAAACTTTCTACTGTGCTACAGGATTTTTTTTAAGTTAGAATTTTATAAAATATATTGAAACACCTCGTTTCCATTAGTTTCTTGCTTTTGATCTATATAAATAATTCAAATGGTATTGGACTTTATACTTGAGGTTAATAGTCTCCAGATTTACGAAATTTTATGCGCAATTAATAACACAATTTTTGAAACCAGCACTGTCGAGTTTACCATTTTTATCAATAAATCAACAATCAGAATAAATCTGACTTTTCCAACTTTGATGGCAGTTAGATGACTGAACTACATAAAACGAAGAAGCTGATTGCTCAGGCAAGAACAGAAATCATGTGCCTGATACTAATTCAAAACAAAGAAATCAATTCTATATTGAAAATTAGTAATTTCATCAAAATGGTAATGGATGTAGCCATTTTAGAAATGTACACATTTTTGTTTTATTCATAGGCGATTTAAGCATAAAATATTTGTATGAATATGATTCTCCCATGAGGTCTTTCTCAGTTTGTTAAAATACATCTCACTGCATTCTTATTTACCCTGCAATGTACAAGCTGAATGTATAAAAAAATCAATAGCATACCAATATGCTTATTGCAGATCATTTTATAAAAAATAAGACCAAAATTCACAAAAAGAGAATATGTGATAATGATACATGATTTTGCCCACCAGAGAATGAATTTTTTTTAAAGAAAACTTAATCCCTCATATTTTACAAATCAGTAAAAATGTCAAATAGGTAACTTATTATCACATGTACAATTGGAATGAATCAACATATTAAAATGGGAAAAAGGCAATTGTTTGCAGAAATAATATATTTTGAATTTTGTTCAAATTGGAATGTTCTTTGGTTACAAATTAGAAAATGTTCCTCCCATATAAAAAAAAGTCTTCCAGCTATTTTAATGGATTATTGTGGGAATGATGTGTATATACATAGTACGGAAGCTAAAAAGTAATGTTTTTTAGACGTTACATTAAAATAAGTAAACTTTTAGCAAGTTAATATTTTTAACACTAATCAGCCTCATTATCAACAACCTATTCCCATCCACTGTGCAAACTTATCAAATCAAACTAGAAAACCCTGTTTGATATTTATGATCTAATGTACATGGATAAGTATTAAATGCTTTGTGTAATAATATATTGTTGAGTTAGTACCCTTGTGAAACTAAAATAACATCCAATGCAGGATTGGATGTTATTTTATTGTGTTATTTGGCCAACCATTTCACTCAAAATTATAAAAGTAATCAAAATAAATGAAATTAAATGTATATATATAAAAAAAGAGATCTAATTATTTTCAGAAAACCCAAGTCAGCTCAAACCTCAAATTACATTTGTTATGACTCTAAAGTACATGATAAATTGACAAATGGCAAATAAATATTGACACATACATGTGCAGAAACAATTTTACTCTAGTCCACCTATTAAACTGTATAAGCATGAATTTAAAATGACACCAATGTTTTTCATAGACATACAAGGAAAAAAGTAATCCATTCCTTTTTATAAAAGAATTCAAAGAAATAAATTCCAGTCAGATAAGTATTTAATAATAACACATGTACACATCATTTAATAAAAGGAAGTAACAAAAAAATTATGTAATGTTATGGAAGTAACAAGAAGTAAATTAAAAAAGGAATATTCTAATTACCAAGACCTTGAATTCAGCATAAGTCAATTTCTTAATGGAAATGATTCTTCAAAAAATATTGCATTATATTTGAGCTAATATGGTATATATACTACTAGTATTTTTTTTATTTAACAATCAAACGATTCCCACAACCACATTTAGTATGGTATTTGCATTTACAAAATGCATTGTTTTTTAGCATGGATGCACTATTCCAGTTTTGTTAACCAACTAGTATAAGGAAATGGAAATCCTTGGTAATATTTTTATTTTTTCAGTTTCTATTAACTTTTTAAAAAATTCTTCATGCAATTTTCAGGGACATTTTAAAGCATGGGCCAACTTGGCTCATTTTGTTCTCAACTCATCCTCAATAAAGTCTGGATCAAAATAATTATTTTAACTGTCAAAATGTTTTTTCAAGACATTTTCTGTAAAACAGGGAATTTAGTGTCATATGCCAGCCGGCAACAGTGCATTAGTATGTCATGTCTGTGTCCAGGTCTAAGACCACAAACTATTATTACTCATTTAGTCGTCATGAGTTACTGTTAGTACAAGTATATATAACATATGCTTATATACTAGCTTTTTAAAAAGGTCACATGTAAAGAGCCTACTTTTGTATGGAAGCTCAGGACCTCAAGATATGTTAAGATGTCACTGGTAATTTTTAATCCAAAATAACATTTCATAGTCAATCTAATTAATGTAGTTGTATTTTTATTGTATGTAGCTTATAGTTATAAATGAAAATTTTTATCAAGAATATTTTCAAACACTAATGAGATTAAGAGGTGGATTTTACCTCCAATAAACAAATCAATTCCTCCAGCTTCAACAATTTTCTTTTCATAGCTTTCACATTCAGCATTTAGGTCAGCTGCATTACCATCCAATAAGTTCACATTTTGAGGTTGAATATCAATGTGTTTGAAAAAGTTGTTCCACATGAAAGAGTGATAACTTTCAGGATGATCTCGTGGAAGGCCTAAATTGGATATTAGAAAACACTTCAAAATTCACAATCAGTAGAAAATTATATCAATAAATCCAATTAACTTTCTATTTCACACTAACAATAAAGTAAATTACAAATGTTTTGAAATATAAATAGGTTACTACATTATTTTTTTCAGTACTCACATATTATTGCAACCTATTGTCAACATTATATGATACAAAGCACAGGATTGCTAGTATAACACATACAAAATTGGGGTGCCAACTTGGCGAGTTATCTTGAACATTGGTGATTGTTGCGATAATACCCAAGTATCTTTTTTTTAAATTCTAAATTTAAAAATAAATGTAAATTTTTTTTTAAATTGTGCATTTATAGATAGCATTTATAGTTGTTCATAGATAGCAAAATTAGGAACTCCAAGCAAAATAATAAAGTCAAATACAAATTTAAACATTCAGAAATAAGAATTATATCATTTCTAATGAACAGACTTTTCTGTCATAATTTTCACTCTTTTAAGCAAAAATAAACCTTTTTACGATCACCACAAAAGATGCAACAATGTTTATTAAAATGTCATTTTGTGTATCTCTTTCCATATGAAATCAGAAATTTAGAATAGAATTTAATCTTAAAAAAATTTGAGATTTAGTTGTATTCAAGAAAACTGAACTTCTAGACAGTAAACTAAAAAAATTAAATCACAGTTGGTTTTTATAAACCACATATTTCTCATTAAAGTCTGTGTATCATACATAATTTACTTCAACTATTCTTTCTTGTAGATCCTACACACTAATTTGATATCAGTATCCTATGTGCCAAGTTGTTGTTGAAATTTGCTAAGTCAGGCGATATCATTGCAATGAGGTTATCTTGATTTTTAGCATTTGGTACTGAGGTTGCCATCATTATTGCATACATTCTAATGAATTTTTAACTGGTTTAATTTTATAGTAGTTATTCTATTAATTTCTGATTTTAATTATGATTTTTCTTTAATAAATTTTATTATTTTCATGCTTTACATTATCTAGATTGCAACTTTTGCCTTTTATCATTTATTCGAACATCATTGGTGAGTGTAACAAGATCTTTTATAAAATAATGTCAAGGCTCTGCTTTCAATTTTTAAGGACCAAAACGATTACTGAATTTGCATTGTCTGTCTATTTTGTCTTTTTAAGAATTTTTTTTTTACTTCTCATTTTGGCCATTATGAAATGTGATAAATAAACCAGTGAAATGAAAGTTGTTTACAGACAGGATAAGAAATTTGATGGCCATAATTATCACTGTGGGTTTTAAAAATGTGCAGTCACAATACTAAATCTACAAGACACAATTCTTTTTTTCACTGGCAGCAAATTGTAAATTTCTGCTTTACTTTTATTTCAATTTTACTTTTGATTAATGAATTTTTAATCATTTCACTTTTGATCCAACTTATTAAGAACTAATTTTTTTTAACTACTATTATAATTTTTCCCAGAGTTTCCAAATTCCTCTTTATTTTTTTAAAAATCCTGGTACTTGCATATTTCTGTTTTTTCCTAGGGAAAAAAAATTAAGCACATTTTTACTTAATTTATCTTTTCAGCTTTATTTAAAATATGAGTAATTAACCATATTTGTTTAAACCTAAGCCACACTCTAATTATTAAGAAGTTTTGGTGAAAATGGTTTATTGATATCTAATTTTATGAAATTAAAATTTTTTTGAAGTAACAAGAAGTGAATAATTCGTTGTATTCTCAGTATTACAAACTTTTTAATACATTCATGAACATGTAATTGCCCCATCCAATGAACTTTTCCCCCTTCAATTCTAAGCCGCACTCGATTTTTTGTAGCACAAACGTTAAAAAAAAGAGTGCAGCTTAGATTTGTGCACATATTGTAAAGATTAAGTTTTTCGTTAAAATTATTTTCATGTTGAGTTCCAAGTTGCCATGCAAGATTGAAAACTATTTGGTGCCAAAATCTTATTTGGCATGTTTTGAAAACTCTTCCAACTGACACGTAGCACACTGTTAAATTGGTTTCAATCTTCTAATATTATCTTTATTATTATTCTCTAAAAGTACTTCAAAATAAATTCAACAGTGCAACTTTTCTTCTCAAGCAAATGCTTGTTGTTTTCAAAACCTGAGCATTTGATAATTAAAAACAAATCTTTAGCAAAGTATCATTGTATCACAAAATTTTCCCCTTATGCTCTAAAACTAGGAATGTAAATTACATACCTCAGTTGTAGTGTTCAAGAAAAACTTAAGGCAAATTAAACAAAAAAAGTTATAAATTTGCTAAGAACATCAAAGCCAAATTTTTATTAAATTTTTTAACAAGAGCAATGAAATATTTATTTTTAAATGAATTATCTTTTTAAAAACATTTGATTAAAATTATGAATGGCAATAAAGTATGGAGAACACTGGAAGAAGCTTGTATTTCATTGCATCTGGGTTATAAAAGAAAACAGTCAGCTAGAATGAAATTTTTCTTTCAATGAAATCTATAAAAACCATTCCCAAATTCAAGAAGCATCCCAATCTACACTCTTGCCAGTTCTTAAAAAGACAAGAACTTGTATAAAACACATAAACAAGATTTAAGAAATGAAATATTAAAACATGACAAAAAAAACTTGCTCTATGATGCAAATGGAAGTATAAAGTTCCATTTGCACATCCATTGCAACAATCGCCAATGAATAAAATCTTAAAAATTATTTATGATGAGCCTAATGAAAAGTAAAGCTTTGCTTTAAATAAGTTTTCCCATTAGTAAGAAGCTTATATTATGAGTTCTGTAACATATATAAAGAAGTAAAAACCAAGTAAATAAAAATGTCAAAAAAAATGACAGGAAAAATTGAAAGAGTACATTAAAAAACAATAAATTGAATGAGGTCTTAAATCTTTGAAAAGAAAATTTTGTTCTAAAGATTTTATAGTTTAAGCAAAGAGAAGCACATAAATAAGTACTTTTTCCATTAAAGCTGTACCATTTGGATATTTTCTTAGTATTATACACCAATGGTTTGACTTGCTTTGTTCCAAGTAACAGTTTTTCTACTAAATTGTTTGCATTCAAAACAATTTTAATCTAATTACTGCATGGAGAGAGCAGCTGATTAATTTGACACTCTCATGATATGGTTTTATTAGGAAAAAAAAAGACATCCCATGAAATATAAACAATGAAAAATTTGGTATTTTTTATTTATTTATGGGATACCAGCCACAATATGAATAAGTGATAACAGGGAGAAATATATTTGATACATTAAATATTTTTTTGACATTACAGAAATGAAAACAGTATTCTAAGAAAAATTTTGTGCCACACTTTTTAAATGTAAATAAAAAAGCCTTTATAAAAAGCAATTTAGTTTGAATGCATTATCCATTCTTTAAATTTCTTATCTATATTTATGTTTTGATAATAACTACTACCCCTATAACAAAAGTAACACTTATTTTTTATGGCATATTATTCAAAAAATATCCTTTATGAAATCAACTAACACTGTTAATCTATGAAACTTTTGTACATTTAAATTTCGGTACTAAATTTCTAATTTGTTGGTATAGGAGATTCATATGAAAAATGGTCACATGCTCTGTAGATATCTGCATATAACAATTTGTGGACCTTGCATATTAGCAGCACAGTAGCAAAATTTGTACCACACAAATCACACCATGATATCAAAACAAAAAGGTTCTTAAGTGTTTAATTAAAAGTAAAATCCTGTCAGTCAGATTTTGGAGGAAAATGGAGCAATTTCCATGGCATAAATTTGGCTGTGGTGATGTCAACACACAAGTACCCAATTTACTTATAAAACACAATTTACAAATGTTCATTTATAGAATTAAAAAAAAAATCAGTTAAAAATTAACACACCTACATATTCATCCATGTTAAATGTTTTAACATATTTAAAGGAAACACTGCCTTCCTTGTAAAACTCAATCAACTTCTTATAAGTTCCAAGAGGTGTTGAACCTGAAAACATAAATAGAAATAATGAGTTTAATTTTGATTTTTTAAAATTGTGTTGAGCATGTTATGACAATGCATTAATAAAAATTGGAAAACATTTGTGTTGTATAGAACTTTTAAAATAATGTGCTGAATAATACCCTGGTAAAATGAAAAAATAACTACTAAAGGCCTGTAAAAAATATTAACAAACAACGAAGAAACACACACAACAAAATATTCCAAAGTGCAAATATATTTTTTGTAATCATATTACCTGTCGGCAAACCAAGCACAAAATAACGGGATTCATCAGGCTTAAATTGCCTAATTTTCTTACGAATATATTTCGCAGCCCAAGTACTGACATTTTCGTAGTCATCTAAAATTATAAGTCTCATTATTGAGCTTTCCGGTCTCTTACGAAACTTTACAACACCGAAACTTATAGGCAGACAAAAGTTACAATAAATCTACTTAGGACAGAAAACAAAAAAAGAAACCACATAAGTTATGCTATAGCGCATTTAAAGTGGAAATTTATCAAACCGATAGAGATTTGTATACTTTTCTCAACATGTGACAGATTAGATTGATCAGTTTTTTGAACTCTCGTCAAAGTTACAGTGTTTTTCTAATAATCCTAATTTCCCCCCCCATTCTGAAATACCATAATATGAACTCTCCTTATTATTTATTATGGACTAAATTCATGACGGTCACATGATAATGTAAACACGTGTTCTACATTGAATCCAAAACGGACAATAAACTATATAGCTGGTACTTTTTATTCTATTTGTAAAACTTAGGTAAAATTTCAAATTGCATAATGGACTCGATACACCTGACGTCATAATCACGTGATGATATACAAAACAAATAGCCACGTGTTTGATTCGACTGAGTATTTTGGCGGAATTTTCGTATTTACATCTACTATCAAAAACAAATGAAAGAAGTTGTTCCAAAAGAAATTTCGACTGAAATGTGTGTACTTTTTAATTATTTCATTTTCAATATTTTTGTTTTTATTGAATACGCTGACGATTTTTAAAGTTTTAAAAAGAGTCTGAAATATTTTGAGCATTTCGAATTCGAAGAATTTTAATTT